>QOZY01000144.1:0-105419 GCA_003351005.1 Cystobasidiaceae sp. HBUAS51001 | reverse complement strand
GCGCCACCGTCAGCGCCGAACGAGAAGGGTCACCCGGGCACATCTATGAAAATCACTCACTCTGTTACGAGCTGGGATTGATACCCGATGGTCGGTATTCCTTAACGACCATCAAATTTATGCCTTTGCGCCGCGTCGCTGCGCCAAGGATGTCGTCCGTGAGCCAGCAGGTGCCAAGCGACGTACGAGATATTCATCGCCGCAGACAGGTCGCGATGGTATACTGTCCTGCAAGGAGGACTTTGATTGCGTGGGCGATCACCACTTGAAGGGGTTCTGTGCCGTCTTCGCTTGTTGCCTTGCACAGACACGCTGCGAGTCTCTGCCATCGTGGAGCTTTGGCCGCCTTCATTGTTTTGATGGTCTCTGCCAGAGCCTGAGGCCCACAGCTAGGTCAGTCGAACGCCAAGTATGCACAGCGTTCTAATACTCACAGGTCTAATGAGCTTGGCGGCGTGTAGAGATTGCAGGCCCACGCCTCTCAGTCCGCGCCCAGAATAGTCGTGCCCAGCCAGCAATGCAGCGATGACGCGATGGCGTCTGGTTGGAAAGGTGACAGACATGGCTGCATGCGCGGCCGCGAGATCTGTGACAAGCCATGGGCTTCGCTCGACGACCGCGGAATAACAGAGCGTGTAGTGGAGAGTCTTTGCGTCACCAAAGTAGGCATAGTCTGTGTCGTTCGCGAGGACTAGTGTTCTTGCTTCTTTCGGACATCTTTCCGCCCAGTTCAGGATGGTGAGGTCTGCTTCGTCTGCAGAAAGGACGACGGTAGCTTTGCCTGCGACCTGCTGGTCCATAAAGCCTGGCCATGCGTTGCGAAAGGTTGTGGCTTCTTGGTCGCTAGGAATGCCGAAAAGGCCGTCGCTGCCCAAACCTTGACTGACTGTATTCTGCGAAAGTCGTCGCTTTTCTGTAGTTGTCGTGTAAATGCCGCCCTTGCCCTGTTTACTGAGCCAGTCCTCAAAGTCTCGAATCGTTATGCCTCGCGGAACCTTGCACCAAGCGGTTTTGCGCATCGCTTCGACGAGCGGCTTCAGCGCTGTAGTGACAGTGCGCTTTCCAAATCTTCGGCGGTGACGTGGCCCGTAGTACTGTGCCGCTGTACCTTGCTCGCCAATGTGTGCCGCTGCGTTTTCTCTCACTTGCTGGTCTTCGGAAAAACGAGTGCGACGGCAGTCTACCCATTGCGCAGCGGTCGGTCTTAGTCGTTGTTTTTCGACTGTTGTGGACACCAAATACTTAGCCTGCTGTCGCGCGCGTGTAATCTGCTCTTACCTTTCATGCCCAGATCCTTGAACAGCTTTCTGATAGCCTCGCAAGCCTGATCGTGCTGGGTGACCGCCTTGGCCCGTGCTGCAGCCCTCTCATAACGAGTTTCTGACTTGGCTCGAGGCGTTACTCTGGCATTGTCTATCACCACAATCTATACATGTATGTCAGCTGTGTTACCCCGCGAAATGGCCCTGCGCAGATCCTCACCATTTCAAGATCGAATTCGTCGCTTGGAAAGGCTTCCGCGACGTTTTGCCGTGTGCGCTCCAACTCTGCAAAGAGACAGTCGTTGATCTTGTCGATGGGTTGGTCACACACTTGCGCTCGCGAAGTCCATGGAAAAAGGTGTCGGCAGGCTGTGACAAGGTCCTTGGGGCAAAAGTACTGTGCAGAGAGTGTACGCTGACGTCCTGTGAACATCGCCCAAAAGTCGATGGCGACGCCTGCGTATCATGAGTTGGAAGGTGAGTGATTGCACCTTTGATTGGCGAGTCGCGCTCGAGAATTGCGACACTTACGAATTTTTGCACGTGGCGCCCCGCGTCGTGGTCGACATTCGTCTGCCAAGTGCTTGAGAGCATCCTTGATGGTTTCCTTTCGCGTCTGAATGTTTCGTACCTGCGACCCCTTCTTGTTTGCCTTGTCAATCTCACATTGGAGCTTGTAGAGAAATGGACCACCAGCCTGGACTCCCATTGCTGGAAAGTATAGCGAGGAGAGGAGGTGTAGTGAGGATGTACTAGCAAAGCATGGGCCGTATGTGCGCAGATTTCGAGTGATATGTGCACATGTTTGCTGATCGCCTGCTGAAAAGTGGGGACACGAGTGCCTGTGTCGACATTTGGAAAAAAAGAAAAGTTGTGATCAGTAGAGGCCATTTCCCGCTCCCCGACGCAAGTCATTACGATGCCATGTTACCTCTGGTGCGTATGCGACTATGCCAATACGCTTGGCGATGCCGTATTATATTGGGCAAGCAAGGATGTTGCCGTCCAGGGAAACGCGTCGCTGCTGGCGTGACCTCTGCCAGGCGAGCGAGCCGACGGAACAGAGGAGGGAGAGCGTGTAGGATGTGTGAGTTGTGGTACAGTCTGGAGATAGCACGAGGCGAATGCGTCAGCCTGACTCTTCCCTTAGCTGATCTACTTTGACGGTAGCAGTGAGTGCAGGCACGGAAGACCGCATCGACTCACCTGATGCGATACGGACTGCCGCGAGGGGTCGATGTAGTTTCCAAAGGTGCGCAATCTGGTGCGCAGCCGCAGCAGTGATGGTGTGTGTATGGTAGTTTGAAAGAGGACGGTCGCAACAACGACGCGTCTGGGTGGAGGAAGGAATCGATCGACGGAGGTGGCGTGGAGGAAGGTTTCGGAACGCGATGACGCCGGCGCATGCATTGTTGGGAGCAGTGCATGTTGTATTACAGGTGCCTTATTGTCCTCGCTCGCTATCTGTACTAGATGGGCAGTCGCATGCTGCGTCTATAGACAGTATTCCGCGGTGTCCCTGTCGCTCGTCGTCTTTTGGTCACGTGCCTTTAAAGGCCGCCTCGTATGACCTATGTTATCGTCTCCTTTTGCCTCGCGCATCGTTGGCATTTCCAGAGCTCGCTTGTGAAGTGTTGCATGGGACATCTGGCCAAGACGATTCGCCGTCTAGTATATTGGCATCGTATGTCTTGATGGCCTTGGAAATGAGAGTTCTGTGTACGACGGTGGCTCGCTTGGTGTGATCGCTTGACACGCCGTTGTCGATGCTTGCGGGCCTCTTGTCGAACACAGCGTATACCTTTCCATCCGCATCAACACTGTGCAGACCCCTCATTGTCTACATGTCGTGCGAGCCGTGTCAGACCCAGCAGCACACGGTTTTCGTGTCAACGCAATTGAAATCAAGTGAGTCTATTGACTGCGCATGATCCACGCAAATGGCCACCAGCAGCACCCATGCCTCGAACGCCAGCACTTCCACCCTGGAGCACCGTCACAAGGTGTCCTTGCACAAATTCGTCGACAAGCACGCGTGGATACAGCGCCAGATAGCCCTCCTCGAGGGAGCGAGCTTGCCTAACATCGAGGCTGCGGCAAGCGAGCTCGACGCGGTGCAGATCGCAGCATGGCGGGCGGAGCACGACCAGATAGACACGCAGGTCCAGGAGCTCGATACTGGCGAGCTAAAGTCGCTGCGACAGCTTGCAAAAGGTGGGCGGTTCGCTATGCTCGTCATGCTATTTTGCCACCGCGAAGACATGTACAAACGCGCTGACACCGTCTTCTGCTGTTTCTGCGCTATCTGACGTTCACAGCTGCTTCCCAGAAGAACCTTTCCGGCGAAGACACAGACCTCATCGAGATCACTCTCAAGGTCCTCTTCTCGCTCGACAAGCTGCTACACCTGCTCAGACTGCGCCGAAAAGCGTTGGACCTCCTCCAGACACGCGTACGATGGGACGCATGCACCCAGAAAGTCGAGCTAGACCTGAACAAGCTGCTCAAAGAGACACTGCAAACGTTTCTCGGCAAGGCACGATGGACAGAACCCCAGGAAGCGACTCATTCGCATGGATTGCCGAGGCAGCCGCGCCTTTCGCTGTCCGCCTCTGGCAGTGATGTCTCCCTCTCAAGCTTGTCGAGCCTTCGCGGCACAACAACAAGCAGCTCGATGGCCCGGCAGATGCGCGCCGAGATCATCTCTCTGGACCTCGCCTCGCTCACAAGCCGCATACACACGCTCAGCCACAGCACACTGCCACAAAGCGGCAAGATCCTCGACGTGATGGTGGATACAGCACCGACACCGCTGCCAGATCGCTTCTTGGACTATCAAGACGAACTAGAGGCGCGCGTCAAAGACTCCTTGAGCGGAGTCGGCGAATTCTGCCAGATGTTGGCGAAACAATGGCGAGAAGCGGATGACATATGGTGGTCATGCTCCGAAGTACAACAGCTCTCGGAAGCTCTGTCTGCGGACATTGCAGAAGCTACGCTCAAGATGCCTTCTGAAAAGCTGGCAGAGGCGCTCAATGAGCGCCTATCTCCCTTGCAAGCGACTTTGAATCGCATCGCAGCGACTGGTCTGCCAAGATTGCCGATGCCGCCGCCATTGTCACATACCACCGACCAGGGCTCTTTCGATGCACAGCTCCGCTCACTGCTGCAAAAAAAGCTTGAGATCACCTCAACACCTTTGGCTAGAGCATCAGCAGCCGTCGCAGACTATAGGTCAGCCGCGCGTGCACTGTCGGCAGGTCGAAATTACCAAATACGAGTCAACGGACTCGGCAGCAATCTTCGTCCTGCCTGCGATCAGGTGAAACCGGTACCATTCGATCTATCGAAGTTGGACAGCAGCTTGTGCGATCTGCAGGGCTATCAGGAAGCATGCGACAAGTTGTTCAGCCTTATTGCGTCGGCGAAAGACTCTGTTCTGCTTCAAAGTTCCGAGATCATCCGCGAATTACAAACGAGAGGGATCGACCCGAACTTCCGCAAATCTGTGCAAGATTCTGTCCTCGCGCTTAATCAGATCACACACAAAGCTTCCACTGTCGTCAAGGTACAAAAGACGCGACTAGCATACTATGCAGACGCTTGTGAATTGGCCAATGCTCTTGAACTGCACAAGGCGGCTGTAGAAACGCATACAAGGCTCCTACGGCAGCACGTCCAGCTGCACATTGACGGGGCGGAGACAAAGAAGAGCGCTTGCAGTGAGATCCGAACAGACCGGTCTACCGGCATTGAGATAGATCTGGCAGCATTGCAACAACAGACACAGGAGCTCCAACAGTCGGCGCAAACTATCGGCGAGGACGCACTGGTTTTAGACGAGTCTATCAAGGACAGACTTCGTGATACACGATCATCGTTCTCCGAGCTACAAAGGTTGGAGCGCTTGGTCAAGGATCTGCACACAACAGAGGAAGCAATCGCGAGCTGCTTGGTCGAAGCCGATGCCATATCACATTCCCTCGAAGACCTGCGAGGCCGCGTCTCACGAGCGGAGCTGGCGAGGGAAACTTTGCAAGGCTTGCAGGAAGAGCTCGAGCAAACCGAAAAAGAAACGATTGTATTCAGCGCTTCTTTGGCCAGTCGGCCTCTTTTCATAGCTGGTGGAAGAGATCTGCCTCTACACCTGCAGCAGGCGCTCGAAGCAAAAGATCAAGCTGTGCGGTCACGCCTCAACTCGGCGTGCTCAAAGCTGTCAGCGACGGTCGATTCCACAAAACATCAAGTCTCGGACTTTGAAGCGTCTGTCGACTTCGCTAGCCAGCTAGCAGTCATCAAGGACGATAACGAAAGATTGTCGCGAGAAATCAGCAAAGTCGCACATGGGGATGGCATGGAACTGCAGGCTCGTCAAGGGGCATGCCAGAATGCGTGCGCCAAGCTCGATGACCTCAAGAAACGGCTCAATGTTATTTCGCAAAGCAGACTGGTCGTTGCTGGCTCACATCATCAATTGTCGCATCTCTTGAAGCTCACACAGGATTCTGTCGGTGCATCCGAAGATGCTCTCGCAGCCTGTACATCGGCAGTACAATCCGAGCTTGACGCAGAAGCAGCACGCGCCGCTGAAGCTCAGGCAGAGCTGGACCGACAAGATCGTATAAAGATGGAGCGTGATCGCATAGAAGCAGAACAGCAGCGTCTTGCAGCAGAAGCATCTGCGGTCGAAGAGTCGGAGACCATGCAATCTGTGAAAGGCGAAGATGGAGCGTCAGTCTCCCATTGGGACACCGAAGCTTTGCATGCATCAGCCAAAGACTCCGTCTCAGCGAACGGGCCTTCGTTCGGTGCGCCAGCCAGCGTAATGTCACCATTGAATGGCACACCAGACATCAAGTCCTTGGAAGATCATGCACCGGAAGCTGTTGCGGTACAAGATGCGCTAGATTGTTCAGATGCGATTCTGCAAGGCATCGAGAACGCCATGCCTGCCCTTGATAGCCTACCGTCAAAGTCAGAACCGGACGGTCACGACGAGGATTCACGAGACGAACAGCAGGAGACTCAAGTCTCGGCTGGGAGCCAGCTCCCAGCTGTAGATAGTCAGGCAAGCATCGCTCCTGCTCATCTCTTGCCTGGCGAAGCTGGATTCCGCACAAGTCACAAGCAAAGTGAAGAGCCTGCAACCATTCATTCCTCGGCGGAAGAAACAACTGAAATAGCCGGATCAGGCGCATCACATGGTTGGATTGGAGACCTGCATGAGGAGGAAGAACAGCAGGAGCAACAGGTAGAAGATCCGCCCGGGTTTGCACTCGAAAAAGCTGTTCCCGTGGATGTCTTTGGGCCAAGACTTTCAGCAAACGATGCCGCACCCTCTCCACCATCGAACGACGCTATGAGCGTCCCGAAGGATCCAAGCTCAAGCATGGACCATGGCAGCGGCGCAGCTCATCAGCCTAACCAGATCGAAGTTGCTGCAGACATGGACATGGACTTGCTAGACTCTGGAAAATGTAAGCTTCCAATCATTCCGACCGCTGAATCGGACAAGAGCACGACAGATGGGGATGCAGAAGCCATCACAATTTTCGAAGGCTATCTCAACGAAGCGATGGATCTGATCGACGAGGATGAATCGAGTTCTGAGGATCATGATGAATTCGTGCAGCGTGTGGACCGTGCCCTCGAGGTGATGGAGCAAGCCAGCGGGAATGCCTCTGCACACGTTTCAGCGCGTGCACAGACGCAGCAGCTCTCTTCCACATGGAACCAAATACGCTCTCATCTCCTCAGTACCGCAAGCAGCAGTACGGGGACGCCGTTGGCGTCTCGGACCCTGAGTCGAGCAAGCAGCGTAGCAAGCGAGCTGTCAAGTCTGTCTCGACGTTCTGTCTCAGCGCACGCGGCGCCCTCGACGACTACGGATGGCCTGTCCTTCAAATTCCCTTCAAGCAGCAGGATCGCAAGCACTGGCTCGTATTCTCGTGTTCCAATCTCGTCGCCCCGCTCAAGAACAGGCTCCACTGCGTCCCTGCCTCACCATTCTCTCGTTTCGCCGCCCTCTACCAGGCTGCCGAGGCCATTCTCGTCAGCTTTGCCGACTCCACCTGCTGTCGCTTCTTCGAGCTTGCAGACTCGGAAGCGATATAGCGTCCTCTCGCCCAATGGAACAGCACGTACTCCTACAGCCAGGCAGATTGGCAAGAAAGACGGTGACACACCGCAACAGCGCGATGTCTTTACGCCGCCTGTCGCACGCGTCAAATCGAGCTCGAGCCGGAGAAGCAGTGGTGCACACCAGGTCGTTGCGTACCAGAAGCCCAATGCATACAAAGCCGACTCAAAGCGTAGGCTTGACGTGGCTGTCGGCAGGATAGTCAACAACATGAATGTCAGTCTATCCTTCTTCAGAGCGCTCAGGAAGTTCCCTTTGCTGATTACCTCAGTATGTAGGTTCCCGTCTCGATAGCTCCTGCCGAGACGCACAAGGATGAAGTTGGGAAATATTGGATCGGCGATCCGCCAAAACTCTACTATGCACGCATCTTGCGCTCGCGAACAGTTATGCTGCGAGTTGGTGGAGGATGGCAAGAGCTTGGAGCTTTCCTCGCGACTCACTATGATCAAGTCTTCCATGTTCCGCATACGCATACATCATCTTCCGGAACTGCTGAAGGCGAAAAGGCTGTCACTTCGTCTAGCTCTTCAGGAGCACTGGTGCCTCTTCGTGCATCGCAGCGACAGAATGTAGATGTTGGATCCCCAGATCGTGCTGGTCAAGTACCTTGGCTATCAAGTTCGGCGCTGAAAGCCGCAGCTGCCGTTTCGCAACGTCCTGCGAGCTCTACTATAACTCGACAAGCTTCATCTGGCAATCTTCGACGACAAAGCAGCAATACGAAAATGTCGAGGTCGTTTTCGCACGGTGGGGGACAGCAGATGCGGAAAAGTGCGGCGGCAGAAGATTTGCCTTTTGATCTCACTGCGCTGCTTGTCAAATCGACTTCGAGATCGCCGCCTCGTGCGGCTGGCGGAGAAGATTTGAGGCGCATGTCGGGGCCGCTGCCATGGCGGCTTTGAAAGAATCCCTTGGAGACCGAGACTGCAGCAAGTATTAGTATAAGTAAGAGGTCAGTTTGGGTCTAGTGAAGGGCAGTGTGGCATTAGATAAGAGTACTTGACGTGCACGAACGAGCCCATGAGAAAAGCTGTTGTTGTAGGTTTTACGAAACAACGCAATCGAATAGAGCGGAGGAGATGGCTACATAGAGAGAGAAGAATTCAATTCAAGCGCGGAATGCAGGGCTATGATACTTGTATCGTGGATGATTTCGTGAGGGCGGAAACCGAGTGGCGCCGATCTGCCGGTTGCCATACTCCGAAGCAGATCAGATGAGCGATTCTTCCTTGGAGTTAACCCTGGACAGGTCGACTGGCTGTCCCTGGTTGTGAGCCTTGTAAAAAGCAGGGACGGAAGCAGGCTTGGGTCCTCCCTGTGTTTGAGCGCGGATGCCGGACTGCAGATCACAATGGCACGCAGTTGTGTAATAAGCATGAGATCCATGCAAGTTGTGAGCTCGCTCTCAAACGCACCAGCTTCTTAAAGTGCTTGTCGAGGGCAAGCCAGAGCTCTACTGCCGACTCGTGGCTCTTTCCGGCAGCAGGAGCGATGCGGGTCCGGAGGTCTCTTCCCATGGCCATAGTGACGATGCCTCGGATCTTTCTGTCTTCGAGGGGTGTGACGCTGCGTGCGAGAATCATATTGAAAACATTGATACCTCACGTAGTCGAGAAGTGCACCCACTCGACGTGCTCGCCCAGAGAGGCGCGGCTGACTTCAGGGAGCTCGCACAAGGCGAGGAGGGCGTCGACCTCCTCGCGCCAGAGGGCAAAGGTGTCGACAAAGTTCTTCTCGTCGATCTGGACGATGCTGTTGACGAGGTAGGGGATGGGGTCGACGGACATGGTGCTGGCTGGACTGGAGGTGTCTGCTTGCTTATTGCTTGTTGCTGGATGGATGGATCTCGAGGCTTGTCTTGTTCCTGCAGACAGCGAGGCGGGCAGAGCGCGGAGCAGCAGGCACGTCAGTGTTCCGGCCCATGTAAGCGGTACTGAGACACACACGCTGCACTCACCTTGTGCTGCGACTGTCGCTGCTGCGCTGGATGGAGCAGAGCAGAGAAGCGCACTTCAAGAGAGCGCCATGCAGCGCCCCGCTGTGGCGAAGAAGCAAGGCATGCAAAGGACACGCAGGGGCGATAAAGAGGGCCTGGAAACTGTCTGGAGGTCTGCTCTATTTGCATCAATGCTGTCGCTGTCGCTGAGCTCAGCTTTTTTGACATGAGCCACACATCTTTTCGCCACCAGCATCCGTCTCCTAGAAAGCATTCCCCAATTATCCTCACGCTCACTGCTCCACCTCGACCACCGTGTTCTCAAACGTGACTACCAGCTCCTTGTCATCGCCTTTGATCTCCTCGGCTTGCGCAGGTCTAGCGGCCATAGCTGCGATCTCGACAGTCCACCCTTGTGGATCTGCAAAGAGCCAGGTGACTTCTCTGAGGGGTACCCTCTGTTCCTCCTTCTTTACATCCGCCGACATCACAAGCTGATACAGCCATAGGCTAGGTCCCATCTCGTCTGCTTCTCTGCGAATCTCAATAACCGTCGTCTTGGATTCTGGACTTGCAGACGGCGCGAGTGCCCAGTCTGCGTAGGCGTCGCATGCTACAGATGCAATGTACGGCCTGTCGAGGTAGTATTCTATGCCAGCTTTGAACCATCGTGTCTGCTGGCCTTTCTTTTCGAGCTTGAGCACGAGTCCGCCCTGGTCGTAGCGCGTTGTCCATGGACCACTGAACTCGACTCGAGCGCGCTTGAAGCTTGACAGTGGGATCTTGGGATGGATGGAGTGAGAAGGGGCGTTGTCGCGGTCTGCACAGTCATAAACAGACAGTCGAGCGGATCTCTGTCAACATCAACTGGCAGCGACTCGGCCACGTCGACATGCCTGTGCTGGGCGGCTTTCGCCAGAGATCAGTGCCAGGCTGGGCGACGACGGTGAAGGGCATGCTTGAGGGGATGTCAGAGGGTTGCAGTCTATGGTTGTGATGAGAGTTGTCTCGCGGTCAGTGAAGAAGCAAGCCCGCTCTTGCATCTTCCATTCTGTGCATGCTGGTGGCGAAATAGTGACGAGCTCGAGCATGCAAAAGGGTTGCTTCTACTCCAAGCTACGCCAGCTCAGACTCAACACCCAATGGCAGACGACGTCCGGCTCGCATTCGCAGTCCCCGCAGGCTTCGAGGACGTCGCGCTGCTCGACCTGCAGGAATGCCTGCCAGTCTCGCGGGCGGCCGTCTTCGAGTCGGCGGGCCTGCACGCGGGCTGCGTGATGCTCACAGTCCAGGCTGGCTACGAGCTCGACGCCTGCCTCGCTGCGTACGCGTCTGGCCAGCTCTGGTCCGTCTCTCGCCTCTTGCTCAGCATGAGCGACACTCCTCTCGAGCTGCCCGACGGCCTCTACGCCCAGCTCACAAGCGAGCGACAGGCCCTGCCTAGCAAGCGAAGCAGAGAAATCAAGACTGTGAATGCAGATGGGGAGATCAAGAAGCCCAGCAAACGCCGTGGGAAACGACGACTCGTACCGCTGGATGTCGAAGCCACGCCTGCAGAAGTGGCGTTCTTAGCTGCCATGGACAAGATGGCAGACATGCAAAGCCATGACCATGAGAAGCTGTGGAAGATTTGGAACAAATGCACACATGCCAAGACGGGCAAGTTGGCGAAAGAAACCAACCCTCCAACATTCGCGATCCGCTTCGATAGACGCGAATTCCTTTTTCCCACCCTCAAAAGCTCTCACATTGCGCGTCACCTTGCAGAGCTCTACTGCTCGCAGCTGCAGCGCTGTATACGTACCGAGGGCATACGTGCAGACTTGACAAATCCAGACTACGAGGCGAGTATTTCCCGCCTGCGACGAAATGGCAAAGAACGAGGGAATTTTACTGACCTCATTCCATCATCTCTTGCTTGCAGATAGTGTCGGAGCTCATTCCTGCAGATGCAGAGAAGAAGAAATGGACATTCTTCATCGGTCTCGCTTTGCCATTGGCGCTTCAAGCGCCCGCACACCGACCTCTGGTACCGCTACATGGCCGTACCTCGCTCGTGCCAGAACGCGCATACTGCCTCGCTCGTCTACACCCACTTCTAGCCGCTCGTAAATTTGTTACAAGCGATCGCAATCCAACATCGTACAAGAACAAGTCTAGCCTCGTCTTCCTCGACCCATGTAGTGGACATGGCTCCATCCCAACCGAGATCTGCGCGCTAGCCGCTCGAAAAAAGCTGCATCTCACCGTCCTGGGCGGAGACAATGAGCTACCCTCCCTCGAGCGCGCACTCGCGAACAGCTCTTCATCGTCTCTATCCACGACGTACGGGCTGCGAGGTCTCGATGCCGGCATATACTGGGATGGCCGAGGCGAGCCATTCTCTGGCGGATTGCGCGATGGTATCCTTGATGGGATCGTCACTGATCTACCTTGGGGAATGCGAGAGCTCAGCGTCAATGGAGTCACTAGACTGTACACCCCGCTATTGCGGACTCTGGCGCGAGCGGCGGTTTCGGGAGCATATGGCGTGTTCATGTGCGCTCGGGACAGGATCTTCTTAGATGCTCTCAAGAACAGTCACGGCATGTGGGAGATGGTCAGCAGGAGAGTAAGTGGCTTTTGTTATTGCTGCACGACTCGTGTCTTTCTTGAAATGCACAGCTAACGGTGCTCTGATACAATGTAGATCGTGGACGTCGAGGGCTTGCAAGCTCACATCTTTGTCATCCAACGGCGCACTCAATAGTCCTCCTGCAACGTACTCACTACCGACCAATCACGATCTCGACGAGGACTAGACTCTCACTGACGATGGACTAAGCTTCGTCTTTTGCAGCCGTGAGACTCGCCGTGGAGATCGCTGAAGATGTACTCACGTCGCGTACAATGATGAGACTACATCACGGTGGCAAGCAGCGTAAGTTTTGTCAATCAGATAGCACGCAAATCGATAGCAATCTGATCTTTGCAAGGCAGTGCAGGTGAATGCGCACGATCTGATCAATGCTAGAGGTTGGCTCCAGCTCGTCTCTTCCCCTAAACGATCTCTGCCGTGCTTCAGTATTTAAGACTACCAACTTTGGTCCTCGTACGGAAGCCATCACTCCTCGGGGCATCCTTGATACCTCAAAGTCGATCTTTGTCCTCATGCCAGGATCTCGGATCCGCACGTCCCAAGAGGACAATAGCGATGAGTCCAATAGACACGGTCAACGGCGGCAGCAGCGATCCACCGCTGCCAATCCCAGCGATGGCAACCGGGGGCGCAGACGTAGCATGACGAACGCCAGACTTTCTGGCACTGCCAGTGGCGGCAATGTGCGCGCGCCAGGTAACGGCAGCGTCAATAGTGACGAGTTCGGCGTCCTCAATCCTCGACTACGTGCCTTCTGGGCAAACGATGCAAATCACCTACTGCGCGAACCAGCACTCGATCTGCTGACCAGAACACTACGCGACTCGCATATACACCACTCGGACGTCTTGATGCGGTTCATCATGCGTCAAAGGTCGCATTTCGACGGGGATGTCGTCCAACGTGGCAGCTCCGCTCACATCACTCTTTCTCCTGTCCCACGCCAAGAAGGGTTAGAAGCTTTCATTGTCGCAAGCTTGTCGGGACCGCGTTCTGACGCGGTCGATGGCACAGCCTCGCAATCGAGCGGAAATCGTGCACGCGGACGGCAGCGGTCACTTTCGCCCTTGCGACCACGCAACAATCAAGTAGCGAACAGCCGCAATGTGCCGGCAGTAGAGCCACCAATTGCACGGAACAGAGGCCGCCGTCGTGCCTATCGCTCACCAGAGAGTGAACACCGGCGCAGTCGCTCACCCGCGCGATCCGACTCACCCTCTTCCCAAAGTGGTCGCAGACGGTAGAGCGGCAGGATTAACACGATACGTTCGTGATTTCTCTTCACCGGTTGATAAAGACTACAAGACTTGACTGAAAAACGTGTATTTATACCATTGACGTACACAGTTGACCTCTTGCTAACACTGCCGTCGCCTCACAACTGCGCTTTGACCCTGTCTCGTACTCGTTTTGTCCTTCGCATCTCCAAATTAATCTTGGCCACTCCCATCTTGGATTACGCTTTGAATAGCAATCGTTCCCTCCGGTAGTGGCAACACGTAAGTCTGTTTGCGTGTTCTACGCACAAAAGGAGCTGAAACTTTTAGGCAGTGCAACTCGATGGACCGGAGCAGCTGACGTGCTCTTGGCAGCAACCTTTAAGTCTACATGCTACGCTCTACTCCGCTCTGGCCGGTTCAACATTAGCATCTGTCTGGCTTTGCGAGCTCCTGTTCTCTGAGCGTCACCATGAGCGCCGAAGGCTCCGACCGGGGTCGTCGCCCAAGGCCAGGCAATCAAGCACGGTTCATTCCAAATGGTCGAGGCCGCAGCGCTCACCGTCCAGAGCCAGCAGCTGTGGCCGGCACTGCTGTTGCGGTGCGTAGCTCAAGTGTACCAACCGCACAAGACTTCAGCTCCCTGCCGCAAGACTGGCGCGACTACTGGGGCCCAAGTGGTCGTGTGAGACCTCGGCTGCGCAATATAGCGATTGCTTTTCTGCAAAGCTCGGAAGATCGCAGACTCCACTACAGCACAATCATCCGCTTTCTCGTGCAGTCCAGGCGACAGACTGAAGGGCGCTCCCTGCGTGCTCCTGAACCGCTGCCTGCACCTCCCGTTCCAGGTTCAAACGTGGAACGCCTACTTTTGACGCATTTCCCGGTCGAACGGTCCATACGACCCTGAGAACGGTACCCTTGAAAGCCGTCCAAGGCCTCTCCGGCGACTGAGTTTGCTTGGCTGCTCAATTCCCTGCTCAGGCCCGACTCTGTGGATATCAGCGCAATCGCTTGAACGGCCGGACAGCCTTTTACACTGCGAATTTGTCTTCCTTGTCGTGTGTAACCGACTCAAATTAACCACAAATTTTCACATCACGTACATCTTAATGGTTCTCCGTAACTCTTTACTTCGTCAAGCCAAGCTTTCATATTCTTGCAGCGAAGTCCACGAGCGTAGGGGGTGATGCTCGAAACGAATCACAGCTCTTGCCGACCCCGCCGTCACCTCACACCTTGACATTGATCTTGTCTCGTCTCACCATTGTCGTCCGCGTACTCCTTCTGAGCTTGTCCATCCAGACCTTGCAATGTGCTTCCAGCAGAATCCGTTACGTTCAACAATGGCAAAAGGTAAGTCTGTCTGCGTCTTCTCCGTAAGAAAAGGAGCTGATCCATTTGGGCAGTGCAGCTTGTCAGGCAAGAGAGCAAGAGAGTTTGCTGCCAGGCGATCAAAAAGGCCACTCTGGCTGCTCTGCTCTGCTCTTGAACCGAAATCAGATACCAGATCTCCGTTTTTGCAGCACCACTGACAATCCGCGCGATACACAACAATCATACCACCACATCCAGATCAAAGCATGCCGTCATCGAGCCGCAGTCCTCCGCGTCTGGAAACAACGGAGACAATCCAAACGCAGCAGTTTAGGGATAATCTCGCGCTTCTGGAAGAGGAATCCCAGGTTTCAAAAGCACGACCCGGCCCTTTCAACAATCCGACTCCAGCTTTACACGACAGCCGGCTGAATGCAATACCGAATTTGGACCCCATTCCATATTTTGCAACAGCCGGCCACCAGGAACGCACTAAAGCGCGCGCATTCTTCACAAGGTACCCCATCCGCGAGCGTGATTATCAGCAGCTTGTGACTCTACTTGGACACACGTATGGAGCCGACTGCGAGACCTATGCCTCTGCGGGAATTAACCTTGACGAGAAAATCCGCGTTATACCGCTGCGTGACATACTCGAAGCTCAATATCATTTGGAGCATGGTGGTCAAGCGCCATCCGGTCCTAGCACAGGAGTTGCTCCTGCCATATACTATTCTAGAAGAGCGGGACGAGGCACCGTAAAGGCAAGCAGTCGCGCAGGACAACCCGGACGAGGGCATGGTCGTGGAGGCGGAACTAGAGGACGCGGACGCGGCAACAATCAGCGTCAAGCCCATGCTCAGTCGGATCAAGCAGTCACCAAACAGCGACTTCAAGCACCGTCGTGGCTAGAGGAGGGTCGCCTTCTGTGCGCGGACGTGAAGGCAGGCGACGCGGTCGTGGAAGAGGTTGATTCTGCATAGACGTGAGCCGGCCACGGTGACTGAGGGAGGGGCCTCTACACTCGGCGACCGGCGGCTGTCTCTCCTTTTGCGTCTAGGAGCTCTCGTGCGCTGCGGTTTTTGCTGACTGTCTGGCTTGTCCAGCCGTAAACGTGCTCTTTTCTCCATCTTTGTTCTTTCTTTCAAGTTCATAGTCTGACTGTCAGAACGATTGTTCATTCTCGCAATTCATTTATCCTGCGGCAAGCTCATACTGTTACCCTTCTCATGCCATCAACGCCCACGAAGCTTCGAGGACCCAAGGTCACGTGATCCGACACGACTTGCGCATCAGAGACCTCGCCAGTCAGCCAGAGCAGCTGTGTTCGTTCAAGAGACGTACTCGCACCTCAATGCAAGCTTGTGGGTGAGCTTACCTCGCTGTCTGTTGGCCGTTCTCTCTTTGCTGGCCTGCCCGATCACGTCCTCCAAGGCAGGCGAGCTCAGCAATAGCACGGACCAGAGCTGTCAGCGCAGCAAGGCGGGCTCCAAGAATGGCACAATCAATGTCTTCTCATTCCCTGCCAGTGCTGCACTAAGACTGCCTTGAGACGCCCGTGGCCGCCTCGCTGTTCGCCACCTGCCTGAAGCCTTTTCACTGCTGCCGCTCGCATTCACTGCTCCACGACGACTCGTTCCCACCAGCATGCAATGGCGTGGCATGAGACATCGTCCAACGTGCAGCGGAGAGAAGTGTTTACGCCGACATAGTGATTCGTTCCCCGCTCCACCGGGCTAAAAAGATTCAAATCAGCTCGCCGGCGCCGGAAGATTACCAGAAGCATCAAGGTTGGAACACGACTGCCTGGCCTGCTCTCACTGCTGCCAACCATCAATCACTCTAAGACCATCACAATGACTAATTCAGAAAAGCCGCTGAGACTCGTCATCTGCGGAGCAGCTGGCTTTATCGGTCAAAGACACGTCGAGCAAGCACTCCGCAACCGGTCTATTGTTCTGGTTGCCATCGTTGACCCAACGCCAGCTGGCTCAGCATTAGGAAAAGACATCGGAGTAGCGTGCTACGCTGATGTCGAGGCTCTGCTCAAAGATCAACACACGCTGCAATT
Source organism: Cystobasidiaceae sp. HBUAS51001 (assembly GCA_003351005.1). Classification (NCBI taxonomy): domain Eukaryota; kingdom Fungi; phylum Basidiomycota; class Cystobasidiomycetes; order Cystobasidiales; family Cystobasidiaceae; species Cystobasidiaceae sp. HBUAS51001. The sequence continues at coordinate 88,836 of QOZY01000144.1, read as the reverse complement.
GGAAGCCGCACTCGTCGCCACCCCAAGCTCTACGCATGTCCCTTTGGGAGTACGTTTCTTAAAGGCCGGCATACACTGCTTGATAGAGAAGCCAATCTCGGTAGACAGTGAGAGTGCAAAGGAGATTCTCATAGCTGCAAGAGACTCTGGTTCCAAAGTCATGATTGGACACCATCGACGAATGAACCCTTCAATCATGATGGCCAAAACAGCTGTCGACTCTGGAAAGATGGGTCAGATCCTCGCATGCACTGGCGTTTGGGCTGCCAGGAAGCCAGATGCATATTTTGGGCTAGCTTGGCGGCAGCAATATCGATCCGGCGGACCAGTGAGTCTGCCAAGGGGAAAGTCACTTAGTTCCCGAAGGCTGATTCACTGGCTTGCCATTGCATACCTCGCTGATCCGACAATGCACACGCTGAACCTGTCAATGTCAATCCGTCAGCTGCTCACCAATATGATCCACGAGGTAGATGTCATACGATACCTTCTCGGAGACATCAAGAGGGTATACGTCGAAGAGGGCGTGAAGACGCGAGGCTACGAGGTCGAGGAGACCTTGGCCGTGACGCTGTCCTTTGTCAGCGGTGCAGTGGGCACCTTTGTCATGTCCGAGTGGGTCCTTTTGGGCACGGGTGAGGTTCCAGGCTGTCGATAGTGTGCTAACCATCTACTGTCACAGCGCCGCCCTCAGCCCTTGGACGTGGGAGCAATCAGCAGACGAGAACCCAGATTTCCCCTTCGTGCCAGGCCAGAACGTCTATCAGATAATGGGAACAAGAGGGTCAATTGCGGTACCAGACCTAGTGCGCTGGCACAAGGATCATAAAGCAGATTGCCAGGCAGGGGACTGGTTTGATGCTCTTGATGCCAGCACAGAGGCAGGAAACGCAATGAAGCGGCAGAACCCGTACCCGCTGCAGATGCAACGACTGGTAGAGATGTGCAGGGATGGGAAGGAGGCGCCCTGCTCGGCCGAGGACGCCATCAGAGCGCTGCAGCTGGTCGAGGCCATGTTCCAGAGCCTCGAGAGCAAGCTGCCGGTCGAGGTGGACCTCGCGCAGCTGTGAGGTAGTCGAGGCGTAGATGGCAAGCTTTTCAATGACGCAGATCTTCCCGCAACGGTTCTTTGCTGTTTCTTGGATCCTGGATCTTTGATCTTTTGAGGTTGACTTCCAGGAGGGGAATGGCCGTCACGTGACATTGCCCGTTACAGGGTGGAACGGGTTCCACATACTTGCGGTCGACGACGGGCGTTGTTCCTGCCTGATACTACAGGAGGGTCCACTCTGCGCAAGTCTCCCTCCTGTATTACTCGCTGTCTGTGACTGTCGCCCGGTGGTCATCGATCACGTCCAGCGGGCGCCTGTCCTCGAGCTGTAGGAGCGCCTAGAGAGCAGCAGAAGACACGAGGATTGGTGTCCAGAGCAACTATACGATTACATTAGTCCCTGCGTATGTCTCGCACTCACAGTGCGCGCTCATCGCGGACGCGCTTACTTTTGCCACCTGGCTGCAGGCTGAGCTTGTGCTGCATTCAGCTTGACAGCTCTGCTTTACGACGACTCACCTCGCTGCCCACGAGCAACGCATGCCTCGACGTCGACACACACGCGCGATACTACGCTCCAGCTGACCAATGATTGTCCACGATGCGGGTGTGAGTGTCCTGGATGCTCCATCCAAGCTGGCCTCGCAGCTGATCACGAGCGCCGATAAACATCACCAGACTATGCGTCGCCGAGAAGCCCTCGGTCGCCAGGAGCATCGTCAACATCCTCTCTGGTGGACAGTTCAACGCGGTGCGGCCATGTATGCGGGGGCCGGACTTGCTGGATCACGAGTAAACTGACACGATTGTCTCTCCCGCAGAGGAACACCAGCGTAAACTACATCAAGAACTTTGACTTTAGCTACCGCGTCAATGGCAGGAACGGACACACAGACTTTACAGTGACCTCCGTCTCGGGTCACCTCACGAGCTCAGACTTTTCAGACGACTACAAGAAGTGGGGCTCGTGTGATGCTTTCCAGCTCTTTGATGCTCCGATCATACACTTTGTAACAAAGGTGGGTTCAGCCAAGCAACACGACGGCTGTCAATAAGAGAAACTTCATCTGATACCCCGGATGTTCACGCAGAACGACGTCTGTCCCGGCATCGAGAGGAACCTCCTCCAAGAAGCAAGACGCGCCGACGAGGTCATGATCTGGACAGATTGCGATAGAGAGGGCGAACACATTGGCTCTGAAGTGGCAGATGTCTGTCGGAGGTCAAATCCAAGGATCAGAGTGACCAGAGCTCGCTTCAGTGCGATCATACCAGCGTGGGTGAAAATGATCTCCAGCGCTTACAACGAGCTGGAAAGTGGCAGCATCACGTGGTACTGAGAAATTGGTCTCTTTCCCGTCTGCAACTCTGCCGTCTCCTACAACCATATAGTCAGATCCATCGAGCTGCAAACAATACCTTTCCGCTGGATATGAACCAAGTGCACGCAGTACAGGCACGCATGGACTTGGACCTCCGTATCGGTGCTGCCCTTACTCGAATCCAGACACTAAAGCTGCAAAGCGCGTTCCCAGAATTAGAGAAGGTCATCAGCTATGGTGAGTGTCAGAGTCGTCCATCGGGAACCGTTCGAGCTCGGAGCGTCTGCTGACGTCAAATTTGACAAACTTCCACCAGGCCCCTGCCAGTTTCCGACACTTGGCTTTGTTGTTGACCGCTACAATGAAGTTCAGAACTTTGTTGCAGAGACATTCTGGTACATTTACGTCACGCTCGAACGAGACGACTTCAATGTCATCTTCAAGTGGAACAGAAATCACCTTTTCGATCATCAGGCCGTCCTGGTGCTGTTTGAGCAATGCGTCAACAACCCGGAAGCGAGGGTCATGAATGTCGTGACGAGACCCATAAGCAAATGGTGCGTCGGATTCATCCATTGCAAGCATCCATTGCAGCTCCTAAGGATGGTTTTATTGCAGGAAACCATTACCTTTGACCACAGTCGAGCTTCAGAAGAACGGCTCTCGTCTGCTACGCATGCCTCCGAAACGAGTCTTAGAGGTGAGAAGAGCCTGTTATAAATTCAGCCTTCAAGCACTGATCGAACCTCGACGCATCCTGCAGCTCGCAGAAGGGCTCTATCACAGGGGTCTGTGCAGCTATCCCCGTACAGAAACAGACCAATTCGACCCAGCCTTCAATTTCCACGAACTTCTAGAGCGTCAGCGAGACAGTCCCGCCTGGGGTGCATTTGCCAACATGCTTCTCAACGGCGGCGGCTTCGAACGTCCTCGAAACGGCAAGAAGAATGATAAAGCTCACCCGCCGATTCATCCAGTTCAGAAGGCGGATAACTTGCAAGGGGACGAAGCCAGGGTGTACGAGTATATCGTGCGGAGGTTCTTAGCAATGTGCTCGAAAAATGCTACGGGCGCCAAGACGGAGGTCGACATTGAAATTGCCGAAGAAGTCTTCAAAGCCTCAGGTGAGATTGTTGCTTGCTTGCCAGCCGTCGTATTTTTCAACACTTGACAAACTCATCGATCGTTTTTACAGGCCTGACGGTGCATCAAAGGAATTATCTCGAGGTCTTTCCATATGAGAAATGGGAAGGGATGCACCTTCCGCCATTCCAGGCACAAGAAACCTTCATGCCGTCTGTGACCGAGATGCGGGAGGGTCAGACTACACGCCCGCAGCTTCTCACTGAAGCAGATCTAGTCTCCTTGATGGACAAAAACGGTATTGGTAAGCTGTCTGGAATCGGCCGCTGTAGTACATACGCTGACAGTCATAATCTGCAGGAACCGACGCAACTATTGCTGAGCACATCAATACCATCATCACTCGGGAATATGCAATGCGTCAGAGGCAAGGTGGAAGGGACTATCTTGTTCCATCAACGTTGGGTATCGGACTCGTTGAAGGCTATAATCGAATAGGATTCGATAAATCCCTCAGCAAGCCGCATCTTCGTGCCGAGGTAGACCGGAACATGATCCGACTGTTGCAACAGGCTGGGCAGAGTTCGCTGACGTGCTGTGCATTTCCTTTGTCATTCTTCCAGACCGAACAGAAGATGACGATGATCTGTGCAGGCCAGCGGACGAAGATGGACGTTGTTGCCGAGACGATTGAAGAGTACAAGGAAGTCTACATGAAGACCAAACAGCAGTTCAACACGATGATTGGTGCTGTCAGAGAGTACCTCGACGGCAACGCCGGACAAGGGAATGGTCCAGATAATGGACATGGCAATGGCGGAGGAGGCGGACATGGAGGCGGAGGAGGCGGACATGGAGGCGGAGGAGGAGGAGGAGGCCACCACGGTGGAAACGATGATGGTGGTGATGAAGACGGTCCAGGTGGCCGTGGTGGAGATGCCAGAGGACGCGGACGCGGACGCGGCGGTGCCGGAGGAGCAAGAGGAGGAATGGCCAGCGCTGGACGAGGTGGAGCTGCCGCTACCCGAGGAGCACGTGGCGGCGGGAATGCATGCGCGACGGGTAGACGTCCGTTTCCAAAGAATGAGGACAACGACGAAAATCAAGGCGGACTGGGAGCTGATGGCGGTAAGCTGGCTTCCTCGATGCTTCAGCTCGCTGCAAACAGACGGCTGAAACCGTCCGCCGGTCATACTGTTCTTACAGCGCCCATGTGCAGTTGTCCAGCTCCGGCTGTCGAACGTACAGTCTTCAAAGAGGGACCCAACAAAGGCCGGCAATTCTGGTCTTGCTTCAAGCCCAAAGACACCAGCTGCGGCTTCTTTGAGTGGGCAGACGCATCTTCAAACGGAGCTAATGGCAACGGCTATGGCACCAATGCAGGGGGTAATGGGCGAGTCCTTGGCAAGAAACGCTCGGCGGCGGACTTGGTGCGTTTCTCGACTGCTCTTTTGGGCCTATCTCGCGCTTTAGCTGAGACAGAGTTAAATAACGCATCACAGGTTGGAGGCAGTTCCATTGGATCCACGCCACGATGCATCTGTGACCTCGTAGCAGTGGCTCGTATTTGCAGCAATGGAGTAAGCAAGCGCTTGACTCTTTCTGCTCAAGTCTGTATACAATCTGACGCTGAATATACCTACTACGATCTAGGGCGAGAACAATGGTCGAACCTTCTACAGCTGCTCCAAAGTCGCCTCAACAAGATGTAAATTGTGAGTTTGGCATTGTCCTTTTGAGAGGGCACAACCTCCGTGCGTGCAAGGTCTCGCAGGTATACTAACACGGATTCTGTGTTACCAGTTTCGAATGGGCTGAGGAAGGAACGGTGCCCATGACTACCAACAATGGCAACTCGTACGGTAACAGTGCAAAAAGACACAAGCCGCTCACAGGGATGCCCATGGCCGCAGCTAGCGGCAGTAATCCACAAAACTGTTACAATGTAAGTTTCCGGCGTTTCACAGACCTGCAACTTCGCATTTGTCCTTGACTGAAACTCTTTCTTGTGTGATTGCCAGTGCGGGGATCCAGATCATTTCGCGAGCGCCTGCCCAGCACCAAAAGCTGATGGCGGCAGCGGTAGCGGAAGTGGCGAGTGCTATACTGTCAGTGTCAATCGGGGGCCACGCCTTCTGCAGATGCCATCTTTTGCTGATTTCGGCTGGTCACTCTAAACAGTGTCAGCAGACAGGCCATTGGAGCAGAGATTGCCCGCAGAAAACCGCAGCTGGAGGCGCAAATGGAAACGGCTATGGCCAGAATCGGTCGTACCAAGCCAACGGCGGTGGAGGCGGTGGAGGTGCAGGTGGGAGCGGGTGTTTCACTGTACGAGCAATTGACAAAGAGAATGCTTGATCACGTTAAATTCGGCTTACGTTGCTCCTCCCTTGCAGTGCAATGATCCTGATCACTGGGCTACCAATTGTCCGCAGAAGAACGCAGGCGGTGGTGGAAATAGTAATGAAAATGGCTATGGCGGCAACAATAGATCGTATCAAGCTGCCAACAGCTACAACAAAGGTGCTAGCAACTACACGTGTTATAAGTGCGGCGACCCAGGTGAGCGTTGAGACCGAAGATCGCTCAAGTCCAAGCTAATTTACTGACACACTTGCTCTTTGTGCATTCTCTTAGGCCACATGGCAAATGCTTGCACGGGCGGCGGTGGTGGAGGTGGATACCAACCACAATCAAGGAGTCGAGGTCGAGGTCGGGGAAGAGGCACGACTGGCACTAAGAGAGGTCGTGGCAGCAGCTCGTCTAAGACACGAGGAAGCAGCAGCGGCAGGACTTCACGCGGCTCAGGTGCCTCTAAGCGAGGTACAGGCGCTGCCAGAGGAGGCATCAGGCGCAAAAATACTACAACTACAAAGAGCAGAGGTGGGAGACGACCGCCTCAGCCAGAACGGGGGTGGGGTGGACCAGACCTTGACCCTTGGATTTCATACACAGATGATGAGCAGGATGGCTATGACGATGATGACGGTGAAGGCGGCGGATATGATTATGGAGATCAGGAAGATCAAGACGACTATTATTGAGTCTGGTCGAAGATCTGGTTCATCTCCTCTAACGAATGACGGCGATGACGGGCACCACCAACTCATTGTTCAAGATCCAGCAAAGAAGGCATTAAGAGTTATGCAAAAGAAGACGAGAACGATCTGGTATGGTATTTGCAATTCTTCAAGAAGCATCTGTGCAGTGCATGTTCGAGTGGGAGTTTCCGAGTGAAGTTTCATCGCAGTAAGCAAAGTTTGTTGTTGCTAGAAGTAGTTTTCCCCCCAAACAGCACAGTCCATAGTGAATAGACTGCAATGCTAGAATGACAAGAGAATGTTGAAGGGTTGCAAGAGTTTTCTTCGTCATCTTGCTTGGTATAGGTCTATAGGACCCTCGCCACTCGCTCCTTGTGATCCAGATGTCCGAATTGGCTGGTTGGAAAGCGGGGTCGCACAAGCACAAGCACCTGTCATGCTGCTCGTATATATGCGCATGCCAGCGTCCTCGCATCCCATCGTCTGCTTCCACCATCCATCCAGTTGATCGCGACAAGAGCCGCCTCGACGCGTTTTTGGCTGCGTTTCTCTTTCTTTCCTATTCGAGCGAGACACCGCACGAGCACGGCCACGATGGACAGCGGCAGCACGCGGACACGTCGCAGCACGCGGCAGTCGCAGCATGCTGTAGCTGCGACGCTGCTGCTCCCACTGTCGGGCAGCCCGTCGAGCTCGTCTTCGTCGTCGACCTCGACCACCGCAGAGACGCGTCGCACGAGTGCCCGCGAGAGGCAGGAGCTGGCGAGGGTGGGCTATACTATGCAATAAATGGTGTGCGTTGATACACGGACCACTCACTGACATGTGTCCCGCAGACCACTCGCGCCCTCAAGTCCCGCCTCGAGCTCGCGCTGTACAAGGTCGGACGCGGATGGGAGCAGCTCGCCTTTGAGCGGGTCGAGGAGGCCTACTCGAGCGGCGACGTGTCGTCCAGCGTGCACGACTCGTCGCAGTCCCGCCTGCTCGACAGTGGCTCCCTCGCCGCGTCCACCTCGTCGTCTGCCTCGTCGTCTGCCTCGTCCTCTGCACTCGCCGCGCTCCTCGACAAGAAGCGCGCAGGAGAGACGGCGGCGGGCAATGATAATAATACAGGCGCGTCCACGACAGTCGATCACGCATCCACCTCCATCACTGCTCCCGATACTCGCTCCGTGCTAGCTTCCGTCACGGTCATCCCAGCGACGCGTCTTGCCCGCTCTGCCAGCGTCGCCCATCATCATCATCATCATCAGCATGCTCTATCACCGCTGCAAGAGAGCAACAACAATGCTGCATCCACTCCCATGAGCGTGTCCCGCTCCTCGCAGCCAGCATTCAGCGCAGTCGTCGCCCCGCCGCCTATCCTGTCCGTCTCTTCAACGCCAACGCGCCCAGCAACAGCTGCGCCTACGCCGTCGTCTTCCTCACATACTCGGCCACACCTTGCGCAACTCGCGACTGTCAAGGAGGGCAGTCCACTGCCATTCAGCTCTGCGCCCCTTTCTGCACCTCCAACAGCAGCACGCTTCTCCCCTCCCCCTCCTCATTCACTTGCATCATCATCCAAAGAAGAAGCATTCGCCACACCCGCGTCTGCCAGCTCCCGCAAACGCGCACGGAGAGAGTCTGCAACGCCAGCATCAGCGTCAAACAGCCCCAGCAAGCCCAAACTCGCAAGACACGCGTCGTACACTGCCTCTGGAAGCCCTGCTCCTCCTCCTTCCGACGCGCCGACTCACAAACGAAAGATTTCGCAGAACACGCTCTGGCACCAGTCACGTGCCATCCTGGGACAGGGAATTGGAGGGAGCAGCAATGCTGTTGCTCCTGCTGGCAAGGAGAATGGTTCACAGCAGCAGAAAATTGATGGGGACGCGCCGAAGAATGTTGAGACGGCGAATAGCGCGTCTCATACGTCGACGACCGCTGCTGCTGTATTTGGCGCCCCTAGAACCGCCGCTACCTCGCTCAATGCGAATCCAGCAGGAACACTCACTTCGCCAGTGCGCATTCGACAGGGCCATCCGAATGCACAACAGCCGCAACTCTTGTCATCGCCATACAGCGCTCAAGTCAGCCCTCAAGCGCAGCAGCAACAGCAGCCAATAACGACACCGCGAAGGCAAAGCGGACAACAGGCCATGCTCCAAGTCGCGCCGCATACTGTCGCTGCGTATCCCATGCAGCAGCAGCTGTATACGCATGGGCATCAGTACATGCCCCATCAGCCTTCGAACCTCGGCTTGGCGTCTTCTTCTGGCAGCACCAGCAACGCGGGAGGAGCCCAGCAGATGCAATACTCTGGCAGTTCGCAAGGAATGCAACATTCTCAGTCGCAACATGCAGCTGCTCAACTACTGCAGCAGCAGCAGCTCTCGCAGCACCCACAGCAGTATATCTACGCGTCACCCCAGCATGCGGGCTTGATGGGCCAGGATTTTGCAGGCGGAATCTATGCCGCTACCCAGCCTCACCTCTTGCAGACACCTCAGCACGCACAGCAGGCGCATCTCTTGCAGCACCCCCATACTGCGCCACAGCTTCAGCACCCTTCATACCTCGCAGTCAGCGCTGGCCCCGGTGGTTACGCGATGAATGCATCTACCAGCAGCGGTGGGACACTGTACCCTACTGCACTCGCTGCAGGGTTCACATTTGACGGTCAAGGACAACAACAACAACAGCAACAGATGTCGCCGTCGTATTATGGAAATGCAAATGGTAATCTCGTCTCGCCTATGAATATGAGCACCTCGAGCACCGCATCTACCCCCGCATTTCCGACTCAGCATCAGGTCCCCATGGCACAGTCGGCGAGCATGCAGGGTCTGCCTTCGCAACAGCAGCAGATGCCGCCTCAGCTATCTGCGCCCACACCAGCGCCGCCTGGAAATGGCACCTCTTCGACCGGTGGTGGTAATAACAACACCACGCTCAGGCGACAGAGCGGGCTCTCGCGGACTCCTTCTGAGCTTTCATCGAGCTTTGCAGGGTCTCAATCCCAGTCTCAGTCACAATCTCAAGTGCCGCAGCTGGACCCGTCTCTGCTTGCTCATTCCTCGACTTCAAATAGCAATAATGGCGCTCAGCAGCTTGGCTCGTCGCAGGACTCTTCGGCGCTTGATACCAACTTCAGCCAGCAAAGCAGCGACAACAACGTCGTGATCAGCAATGGAATGATGCTGCAGCAGCAGGCGCAATTGGCGCAGCAGCAAACAGCAGGTGGTGCAAGGCCAGGCACAGGCGGCGGTCCTACGGGCCAAGAACGAGAAACGGCAGCAGAACTCATGCTCTATCTCGCAGCTTCACCTTCGCCTCAGCAGCCTAGCAAAAAAACGAGCCAACCGCATCTTGGAGGAAGTGGAGATTTGGGCAGCATGAAGGGAAGGAAATTATTTGGAGGAGATGATAACATGTCCGCTGGCAATACTGGCACTGTGGGACAGCAAATGCAGATGCAGATGCAGAATGGCGGCGGCGGAGGAGGCAAGGCTGGTCCTTCCCAGCAGCAACAGCAGTTGCAACAGATGAATGGATCCTCTTCTTCTGACGGCAAGAGAAGACAGAGCCAAATGAGCAGCAACAGCGATATGCCGCCCTACAGCGCGACTTCGAGCAGCCACTCTTCAAGTCACGGCAGCGCAAATCCATTCGCAGCGATGCAGGCGGCTCCTTCGTATACTGCCCCGCAGTCGATGGGCATGCCAGGCATGTACGACATGTCGGGCGTTGGTGGACCCCTCGCGCAACCATTCGAATACAATCAAGCTATGCAATTTGATCCGTATCAAATGATGGCGCAGGGTGTGACCCTGGATCAGGATTTCGGGTGGTAATGTAGTTGGAATGAACAGAGAATTAAGCGGGAGGCCAAGAGCCCCCTCAGCTCGTTGTTGCGCACACTTGCCGTCGTGCTGGATATACAGAATGCTTTTCAAGACCTTCATGAGCACAGACCGCTCATGATATCGTGTACAGAGAGACAGATACCCATCGCATTTCCTCCTAGTCAACAGTTTTGAAGATTAAGTCAAGAAAACAGTAAATAGAACATTCGCAAATCAGAACAACAAAAGAATGAAATGTTAGGAAAACAACCTTCTGATAGCCAAGCATGTCGACTTCTATCTCTCTTGAATGAACCGACAATCGTGTTCTGCTGCTGCTTATGCGGATTTTTGAACGTACAAGCATTCGGCCTGACTTTCACCGCGCCGCTTCGAGCTCGCGAATTTGCAGAACGGCATCTCGGAAATGCCGGATATTGTATTCGACTGCGTCATGTGCGTCATTGAGCAAGACTGAGCTCAGCCGCGCCACGAGCGCTATATCCCTGCTCGACAAAACGCATCAATTCAGTCCACGTTCGGCGTATAGCAGACCCTGCGCTAACGCACTTAGAAAGCTCCCAGTGGGCTATGGCGAATCCGTTGCTCAGGCTGACTGAGCCGCTAGCTTTGCCTCGTATTGGACCAGGGTCATTCGAGTCTCTCCGCTTTCTGCTGCTTGCTCCGTCCGTCTGACCATCGCCTTCCAGTCCTAGATCTTCCCTGCATGGAAACGGGTCTATGCAAGTCAGCCATACCGCCTGTGTTTGCGAGCGCGGAGGAACGAAAGCTTGCCCGTAAATTTGATCCATCTCCCAGTGCAGATCTGTATATTCTGTGCAGAGCTCATGCAGCGCCGCATCTCCCGGCGTCGAGTCCGTGCCGAAATAGAGCTTCGAAGCAAGGTCGAAGAGGTATGCTTTGTCAAAGTTTGAGTTCTGACACATTCAAAGTGGTAGGCATGAGCTACATGTCGGCCGAAGAAGGAGCACAGCGCAAGCTCTTGTTGCGCCTTACCTGTACAAGCATGTCCAGTAGCCGTTCCAATGTACCCTGACATGGCATCAACCGTGAGATGACTTTTGACAGTGCATCATACACTGATGACTGGTAGATTGAAGTGAAGTGGTAATTGATGACGGGAAAGATGTAGTCGCTGGAGGTTGCAAACTCCATATCTGCGAGGTCGTTGAGCTCGTCTCGTATGCGATTGAAGAGATCTTGCTGGACGTCTGCATTGGTATAACACACGGAGGAGCTCAGTATATCCCGTTGGCTCCTCTGTGAACATGAATGCCAGAGAGCGTGACCCACCTAACCGGTATGTATCGCTCATTCCGTCAACTTTGTGGATGAAGATTTCGAACGAGGTCGCTGCGTTGAGCTCGTGGATTTTGAATATAGCTTCCGCCATCCTGTAGATGCATCAGTTGCAGCAGATCACGTATTTGAGGTTGCGCGACACCAACTTTCGAGCTTGATCCGTGTTATCGCCTTGTATGGCCTGAATTGCTCTACTTCAGTCGAAGTGTGGAGAATTGTAATGTGATTGAACGCACCTGGGCATCTATGACAAAGAGACATGCCCCGACGGTCTGCAAGTCCAGGTTCTCGAGGTGCTCGACATCATAGCGCCCTCCAGGGAGGTCCCAGAATTCAAAGTCGAGAAAGGCGCTGAGCGTTGCAAAAGGAATCTGCCAGTCAGCAGGATAGGTCATCATGAGAACCTGCAGTGTAAGCAACCGCACTTGAAGCGCTTCGTCCAGGGCACCCTTGTCGGCTCGTTGTAGAGTGTCGAGTTGGGCTCAATGTCATCCAGGACGACGTTGAGGATGGACGTCTTGCCGGACCTGTGGAGGCCATCAAGAACACATGATAGCACTGATTAGCTGTCGCTTGCTTGCCCTTGGTAGCCAGTGTCGCAGTCCATCCTGTCCACCTACTTCTTTGGGCCGAGCAGCAGGCAGACCCGGGAGCGAGGGTGGCTCATGCCGGGCCTGCGCTATGGGCAGAGCTGCAGTCCAGAAGAATGCTGTGTGCCTCGCTGCCGTCCCTGCTGTCGTGTGGTCCGTTGCAGAGCAAGCAGAGGTGCTGGCTGGCTGGCTGCATGTGGCCGATCACCTGTGTGGCGGCAATCCGTAGAAGAACTACAAGTGAATGAATGAAGCTTTCACACCTGGTAGGCGCAATGCATTGGTACTGGATAATCCAAGTCAAAGAATCATGTACAGGTTGCTTTCAAGAGCCTTTGCGTGTGTTTATCAGATACACATTGAACCTCTGGCTGAGGGAGAACCTCCGAACCTCCGATACTATGTACTGACTCTCCTGCTTTCAGACATCTACAGTGCATACATACATGCTGTCGAATTCGAAAGCCGAGGGTCGCATCTTCATCCTACGAAGTTTGACGTGCAAAGCCAATATGACTCCCCTCACGGTTGCGTCGTGTACGGATCCGTAAAGCTCGGCAGCGAGCTGAGGAGGGTGTTTGCATACTGGTCCGTGAAGAAGCCCCACTGATTCGGGTCTTCTCCAATCGGCATCTCCCTCCAGAAAGCAAGATCAGCATTCGTACTCGCGTTCGTAGTAAACGGCATCTGGATGTTGTCGCCTGCAAAGTTGAAGCTAGACTCGAAGCCATTGCTCCCGTTCCAGCTGTTGTTGGCTGCAAAGGCAGACGCTTGAGTCGGCTGGCCGAGATATGGATTGCCAAAAAGCGTCGAAGCTGGCGCGCCGAAACCTGCTTGGCCAGCAGAAAGGGCGGGGAAGGGGAATGGCTGAAATTGCGAGGGTGGCATCGCAGTATTGGTAGTTGCGTTTGAACTCGGCAAAACACTCGGCGCTAGACTTGGCGTAGGGTCTGTAATCCCATTGAGCGAGTCCGTCGTAGCGTTCGGAGAGATGCTAGGCTGGCCAGGCTGCTCATGTGGGAGCCCGCCGCTGCTAAGGGCAGTATTCGAGCCCGCCGGGCTGAATTCAATCTTCTGCGATTGACCTTGCGGGCGAGCAAGCATGTTCGCGCTCGGATGGACAGGCGACGAGAGCTTTTCCGCCTTCTGCTCCGTTTGCTGTTGCTGACCGGCGTTCTGCGCCGGTACGCGTGAAGAAAGAAGATTTTCGGCGTCGCCTCGGGATTTCAGCTTTGTCGAGGAGAGATGTGAGATGTCGAGCAGGATCTGTCGGTGTTGCGAGGCTGTCAAGCAGGTCTCACTCAGATGCTCAAGTAGGTCGGTGCACTGCGGACGTTTGTCAGTTGGGGCACACTAGGCAGCACGAACGACGAAGGAAGCTCGCTGACCTTCCGCAAGCCCGTCTTGGCTTCTTGAGCAACCTCTGGACTTAGACTGGACGAATTACCGACACTGTTGTACGCAGAGATCAGCGCTGCGTCCTGAGAAAGCGGGCCTCGATTGCAAACTTACTAGATGGTAGCGGCCGTGAAGATGTAGTAGACTGCTGTACTGGACCCCACTCGCTTGAGGCCGTAGCTGAGCTCGTAGACTGCCATAATTTGCATGCTGATAGTCATGGTCAGCATGTTGTTCAGGACGGTGAATAGATAATTGAGAAATGCTCACATGGCATCCGCAGCTTGCGTGCAGACATCGTATGGCCGCGGCACGCCGTGCTTATCTTCGAATGCGACCTGTTTGCTGACAGGCACCACCGGACGAAACAGCAACAGCATACAAGTCTCGTAGAACTAGAAAGTCGAGAAAGTCAGCAAATCACGCCATCAACAGCCTCAAACTTAGTGGAATGCAGCTCACGGCGTGTAATAGGAGCTGATGCGGAGGCGGAGGCGGCGCCGAGCTCGTAGGAGACCACTGCAGGTGCGTCGGTAGAGACGATTTCCACGCGCAGAGCTGAGAGTACAGCTCGCGCAGGATAGCATAGCACATGTACTCTCCGGTAATGGGAGAAGTCTGGAAATGTTGCTTCCTGGCGCGCATGGAATAGACATCATGAATGATGCTCTGAAGCACGATCGTGAGCCTCGCGAATGCATTGTGCGTGCTGATCGCTCGATTTTCAGGCGGTGAAGCATTGGAAGGGTATCTCCCTACCCAGCGTTCGAATTCATCGGGTGCGACTTCAGACGGTAAAAGAACGTCGATATCTTCTTCGCGCAAGAAGACCGGCCGTCCTAGAGATGCCGCAGTATGTTTATCCATGATGTAGGCTTGCCAGAAAACGCGGCGTCGCGTCTCGATCTGCCCATAAGTCGTGTCTTTGGCTCGTAGCATCATTGCAGATTTGCGGTGCATCCCGAGATCGATGACCATTCGAGTGGCGGAACCTACGAGCTGCCAGCAGTGAAGCATGCGTCCACAGCCAGTGTCGCGCTTGGAAAGCAGCAGCAACGCTTGTACGGTCGGTATGTCTGACCGATAGTCGTCGTCTTGGATCTGCTTCCGTGCGCGATCATAGTAATGCTGCTCGACTGGAAAATAGTGCCATCGAACATCAGCAATTTGGCCAGCAGCACAGCACGGCACAGCTAGGTCTTGCAAAGCTCGTAACTCACTCTGCTCGCGCGCCAGCTTCATACGCGAACTCGGCGCACCACGCAGATGCGGCAGATAGCTTGTCAAGTCATCATTTTCCAAAAATCGAGCAGCAAGGCAGCACATTCCATCCAGCAGGAGCTGAGGCAGCTGATCTTGAATATTTGGAATGTCAATATCAGGCTTGTAGATGATAGGACACGAGTGATGCGATATCGAAAAGTAGTAGCTAAATTTTGGGTACAAGATAGGATTGCAACAGTCAGCTGACATTATACACTCAAAGAATAACGCCCCGAATGGAACCTACGAGATCAAGCGGTCAAAGAGACCTTTTGGAACGTGGACTTGGGCTTTTGGCCCTCCTCCGCCTTGCGGTCTAGATGAGACCATGCGTATAGGAGGCAGTGTGAACGCTTCTGCATCTTCATCGTCCAAGTAGCCCGGTTCTCTAAGTCCCGCCGCCTCATATTCCCTCATCCGAGCATCGCCATACCCCGGACTAGTGGGTGCCTGAAATCCACCACTGCCACCGGTATGATGATGGTTATTCAATCTATTGATGGACGAAGTGCTGAAGGAGCGGGTGCGGCGCGATAGGTCCGGATATCCTTCATCTGAAGAATGATGTCTTCTTGCATGCAAGCTCGGTATTCCAGACGAAGCGCCTCTATAATGTTCCGTGACATCATCGAGATCATGTGGTCCACCCGGCCAAGCACTGTGGCCATTTTTACCATCCAGTTCACCACCGTGATGATCCTTGGCAGAAGTTTGAAAGAGCAGCATTCGACCTTCGGAAACGTCGTCTACGCCTACTATCACGTTGGCGTGCTCGGGGAGATCAAATGTTCCCAAGTGGTCTGAAGAAGCGACTGACACGTCGGGAGGGACAGAGGGAGCACCACCACCTCCTGCAGAGCCAGACTGCGCGGCGTGCAAGTGCGCATTAGAGGCGTTTCCAAATGACGCAGCGGCAATGCCTGCTCCGTCGACGCCAGAAACGGTCGTCCTTCGATGCCCTTCGCCCGAAGAAGTGCCAGCATGAGATGCCATGTGCGGATATCCAAAATTATACGCTGGAAGTGAAGAAGTCTGCGACGAAGCCGACAATGCAGGAGGCGAAGGCAGGGGTCGCGAATGCATCAAATGCGATCCTGCAGGGTTGGAACCCGCTGTATTGAGATACGAGGAGGCCGCCGAGGACGATGAAGGTTGTTGTAGTGGAAGAGGCACATATCCCGAATGAGGCGTGCTTGAGCCGAGACCATATTGTGCCATTTGATGATGCGCAGAGTGTCCGTTTGCAGATGCAGGAAGCGAGTGATGATGTGGGTGGGGAGTATGCTGTTGTTGTTGCTGCTGGAAGCGCATCCCAGGCACTTCAGGCAGCGGCGGCGGATGCAGCGCAAACGAAGGTGAGACCGTGCCAGTAGTAGTGCCCGAAGCGACTGATGTGCCTTGATGTTGCTGCTGCTGTTGAAGCTGATTATGCTCGTCCCCACGACTCCGACCACTCTCCATACTCGCAGTCGCTCGCTCCCTGGACGAATCTGCAGCTCTCGAGTGCTTTATGTCGCCATTTGCAGTGCTGGAGCTCGTGTTGGCGACTGTGGTGCCAGCAGCACCATATTCCAAATTAATCTTCTTCGGAGCTCTCTTTGTGCCTTTGGGCGGTCCTCTACAAGATCCCAGCCGAGAGCAGATTTAGGAAAGAGTGGGTTTTTGACCAGGTCAGCCCGTTTTCTTTCCCATCATATGGCTCCCAACATGCGGGGTGTTGTCGATCCCCGGGGGTTTGAAAAACGCACCTTTTTTTACTCTCTCGATAAGTGCATTCGCTCCCTGCGTTTCTACAAGCGGTACAAGGATGTCCACCGCTACATTTCTGTTTCTTGACACCGCAAGATATACAAGCCTGTTGAATGCGAGTGAGACGTGGTTTCTTGTTGTTGTTGGTGCTGCTGTCGCCGCCGCCCTGGATTTCCGTATTGCTGCTATTGATGGCATCATTGTTGTGGTGTTGATAATCCATGGAAAGAGGTCTTTTTGTATCATCTGCTGCAGACGCTTCCTCTTGCCCTAGTCTGCCACGGTTTCCACTCCCACTGCCAGTCTCATCAATCTCATTCTGCTCATCGCCATCATCCTCATCTTCCTCCGAGCCGCCTTGTTGCTGACTCTGCTGGGGGTAGTGTTGATGCTGAGAATGACCCTGCACTAGGTCTGCAAAGCTCTCTGGAAAGAGATGAAATGCCGAGCTTGTGCTCGTGGTGCTGCTGTCTCCGCCACCAGCAGCGTACGAAGGCTGCCAGTTCAAGTCAGAGGTAGACGCCTGAGGGACGTGCTGAAGGTGCTCCTGCTGTTGCGGTGCATACAAATGTCCACCATTTGCACTTGCATTGTGATGTGTGCTGCTGCCATTGCTGCTGCTGACAGCGGGCGGCCGACCGCGGGACATTGCTGTGCTGCGCTGGTGCTGCTTGCTCGTCCTTGCTCGTGGTCGGCAGACTGGAGCCGGTGCTCCCTCAGCTCAGTCACGAGCTACGATGTTGAGCCAGTGCCTGTGCCCTGCGCAAGGGCAGCTGTCCCTAGTATAGTTGCCCGGCTTGTTGCAACTCGCTTCGTCCGGTGCGCTCGGCCAGCCAGCGCAGCGGGTCCGTCGCACCTCGCAGCCGGCAGCTCGACAATTGAAGACAGCCTGTTCTCTCTCTGCTTGTGTGTGAAATGTGGATTGAAAGGGCGGCAGCAGGTGGGCCAGGATGTTCGCGCTCTGTATGACACCGAGATGCTCGCTTTTGCGCTTCTCCGGTGTGTCCGGCAGGGACAGTTGGATCCTCCCAAACCTAGAGAGAGACAAGCCTGCCCGTCGAACGTAGGGCGGTGCGTGGGCTTTATGTCCTCTGCTGAACGAGTAGTTGCGACCGAGCAGAGCCTTTAAAGTGTTCGCTGCCCCGTGAATGGAATCGGCAATGCCCGAAAGAGCTGGTGGACGCAGTTGGCTGTCGATCCCGGCGATTCTGCTCTTGGACGGGTACAGTACGAGCACGCGCGCGTGTCCGACCTTGTGCAACTCGCGGTGTATGAATACACTTGCCCGAGTATACGCTGCCTAGAGGGCAGGGTGTTTCAATGTCGTGCGCCGTCTTGCTCGATTGACCTTTTTCGTTGATCTAGAAGCACGAGGGTCGCCGGACTGCGAGCAGCGAGACTGCTGTACACACTGCCTGCCAGGGAGGCGTGGTGTGTGTGTGCGTTGTTGTTGTAGTACGTCGTGAATTGTCGCGTGTCCAAGCTGCTGCAATTGTCTGCAAATAATCTCGGTCAATCTGATCTGATTGACTGTACTGATTTATGAATACTGTTGCTCCAGGCGAGGGCCGTGGAAGCGAGAGAACCGAGGTGAGCCAACGAGGTGTGAGGGGATGGAGCAGGGAGATGTGCAGCCGAGGTGTGTGTTTCGTGTCATGGTGTAGTACCGTAGCCTCGGTGTGCTCTCATGCAGCGGTGCGCTTGTGCATGTTGATATACGTAGTGTGTCCATGTCCATGTCCATGCGCAATCCTGGCATGGATGTCCCATGTCCGCGTATCCGACAGGCCTGGAGGTGTCCTTGATCTCCAGCGGCTCCATACACCCATGCAGTGCCATGTTGCGCGTGTGGTCCAGCAGTGAGCTGTGTCATCCACCTGCTCACTCTTGCAAACTATTTCGCCACCACTCCCTACAGGCGAGGTGCGATCCTGTGCGTCCAAGCGGTACGACGAGAGCTGGAGATTATGACACGCTTCAGCGAGACTACATTCTCTGTATCTGGGTCATCGCTCTGAGCTATCCCTCCTTGTCGTCCGTCTACTCACTCCCCGATCACGCCCATGTACAGAGCGTGACTCGCCTATTCTCTGCTCTGCTCTGCTTACACACACTTGGCACACACCACACCACATCTTGACACCAACATGGACGACATGGACGCCCTCCTCCCCAGCCTCCCCAGCACCTCGTCCCTCCTCGCCCACCGCAGGGACACGATCAACCTCGCAGCCGGTCCATCCACACTGCCCACCGAGGTGCTCCTACAAGCCCAAGCCGGGTTGCTCGACTACAATGGCACAGGAATAGGACTCACAGAACTCTCACACCGATTATCACATTTCCAAAACATAATGACAACGTCTCAAGCCGATTTACGCACTCTGCTCGACGTACCTGATAATTTCGAAATATTGTACATGCAAGGAGGTGGTCTGACGCAATTCGCGACTGTGCCTCTGAACCTCGTAAACGCGTGGAAAGCGACACGGAAATCGAACAAGGAACCTATCTGTGAATATGTCGTTTCGGGCAGCTGGTCTGCGAAAGCTCTAGGAGAGGCCAAGAGACTGGGATGCAAGACGAATAAAGTAGTAGATGGACGAAACGGTTCGACAGACGGCAAGACGTTTGGAGAGGTGCCGTTGTCTGATTCAAAGACTTGGGAGTGGTCGAAGCCCGAAACAACAAACGGCGAACAAGATTCAGACCCCGCCTACATCTACTATTGCGCCAATGAAACCGTAAACGGAATCGAGATTCCTCCACCCCACGTACCAGAGCATCTATCGCACGTCCCAATAGTATGCGACATGTCCTCCAACATCCTCTCTCGACCCATCCCCTGGCAATCCACAAACTACGGCCTAATCTACGCAGGAGCCCAAAAAAATATTGGTCCGGCAGGTTTAACCATCGTCATAATCCGCAAAGACTTGCTAGTTGATCCAGATTCCGCGCTCGAATACGGGGGACATCGAGTCCCTGCGATGTTGGCTTATAAATCGCACGCCGATAATGGATCGCTTTATAACACGCCTCCAATGTTTAGCATCTACGTTGCTGGATTGGTGTTCAAACATCTTCTTGCGAATGGAGGCGTCGATGCCGTGCAAGATGTCAATCGACGCAAAGCTGCCTTGGTTTACGAGTGCATTCAACAGAGTGATGGGTTCTATGTACCCACTGTCAAGGATGTCCCAAATCAAAGTCGCATGAATGTCTGCTTTGGCATTCCTGGAAATGAAGGGAGAGAGGCGCGTTTTGTAGCAGAGGCTGATAAAGCTGGAATCAAGCAGATTAAAGGGCATAGGTGGGTTTTCTCATAACTTTACGAGACCGGACGAGAAGAGGATTTCTTCCCCTCGTTTTCTCAGAGTTTGGATATCCAAGGGAGGGAACGAAGATCCATACTGACGAGTGTACTCTCTTTGTCATCATCACAATCATCATCGTCGTCGTTGATTAATGCAGATCCGTCGGCGGTATCCGTACCTCGCTCTACAATGCCATCACCCTCGAGCAAGTCCAGAAGCTTGTTGGGTTTATGCGACATTTCCAGAAGAAGGAGGAGGAGATTGAGCGGTACGCGCGGGAGGAATGAGCGTGGGGGCGTCGTAAACAGATACTGGATTGGGCAACAAGGCATCTTGTTAGCTTTTCCTGCTTTCTTTCTCATTCGTCTGGCACCTCTTGGAAGACGACGAGTGGACTATAGAGAATGATTAGATGTGTGCAGAGGAGTGACAGTCAGAGTGACCACTGTGAACTGGCATGTCCTCTGAGTTTATGTACATCTTCTCGCCGTCACTCTTTGCCACCGCCTTGGAATGTTTGCCGAGACGCGTCGAGACAAGGCAACGAGGGATGGCCCAGCTTGTGACAGCGCCAACACGCAGCAACACACGCACACACACACACACACACACACACGCTGTACATAGTGTACACAGTGCACACAGCATGTCGCATGGATACGGGTACCAGCAGATGGGGGAACACGCGGTGAGTGCATGCGTGGTCACGGCGACGAGATCAAGCAGGCATGCATTCACAGCAGCACACTGACACTCTACTCTCTCCTTGTCTCTCTCCACAGACGCAGTACCCGCCCTACGCCAACATGAACTCCCACCAAGGATCCTTTGACTCGCTCCCCGGCAGGAATCCATTTGCAGACTCGCAGGCGGCGGCGCTCAACCAGCACTACACCCACCAAGCCTACAGCAGCAGTCCTCGACCTCAGTACCCCAGCAGAGGGTCATCTAGAGCCGCAGCGACCACTTCAGCAGCAGCAGCAGCCATGGCGTCCTCGCACTCGCTGCCATATTCCGGCGGCAACAACGACAACGGCTATCCCGCCGCCGCGTTGAAAGAGGGCCAGAACAACAACAACGCACAGCGCAGCGCGTGGATGGAAGGAGGACAAGAACCTGCTAAAACGAAAGCGTGGAAGAAATGGGCAATCATCGTTGGTGTGCCCTTGTTGATCATCGCTGGCGTCGCAGGTGGCATCACCGCGTGGAAGCTGAATGCAAATAGCAGCAGCAGTGGAAGTAGCTCTAGCTCTGGCAGCAAGAGCGGGGGCAGTGGAAACAACGGAGGAGGGACAAGCGTTTCCGGCGACCCTTCGAAATTCAGCCTCGACAAGCGCTTGAAAAAGTCATTCTACGCGCTCGCATATTCCCCTACTGGGTCAATTCTACCAGATTGCGGCGCAACTTTGGCACAAGTCGAAAAAGACATGCAACTCTTATCTCAACTTACTTCTCGAATAAGAACCTATGGATCCGATTGCGATGCTTCACTGCTCGTAATGCAAGCTATTGAAAATACCAAAGTAGACATGACGGTATGGTTGGGAATCTACATCGACACGGACGATTCAATCTGGCAACGTCAACGAAATGCAACCCTATCTATAATACAGCAATTTGGAACTGATCATATCAGTGGAGTTACTGTTGGGAATGAGTTCTTACTCAATACAGATGGAGCGGCTTCTAGCTATACGAGCATTCGTAACAAGGTCGCTCAATTTAAAGAGGACCTGCAAGGCCTTGATTTGCCAAAGACTATTCCTGTAGGAACGGCAGACGCGGGGTCTATGGTCACTGCGGCACTTACGAGAAATGTAGACTACTACATGGCAAACGTACATCCTTGGTGAGTCGCCTCTTCTGAGAAAGCCTGGCCCCGCCGGAACCCGCGTTTGGCACGTGACTGCTTGCACAGCAATGCTATCGAAATCTGACGTCCCTTCTCTCTCTTCTCTTTGGATATCGCGCCCCACAGGTTCGGAGGCGTACCCATCGACCAAGCCGCAGGATGGACTTGGGAGTGGCAACAAACAAACGTAGTAGCAGTCGCTGGCAATACCCCTGCCTACATTGCAGAGACGGTGCGTGGGCGTAGCGCTTTTATCACTGTTCCGTCAATGCTGTATATGCAAATGCTGACGCTCACTATTGGATTGATGTGACCGCAGGGATGGCCTTCGCAGTCTATGACACCGGCAAATGCAACACTGGGAGGCGCAGTGGCCGGTGTTCCACAGCTTCAAGAATGTGAGTGTTCGGACAGCGCGTGCCAGCACAAAGTCTCCCGGAAAGCTGATATGTGATCATTTTTACTCGCTTCGCTCGTTTTACCAACCCCCAGTCCTCGACACGTACATCTGCCAAGCTAATGCCAATCAAAGCGCGTATTTCTACTTTGAACCATTTGATGAGCCGTGGAAGCAGTGAGTGCCAAGGCATAGTGTGCGGATCTGGTAATGCGAAAAAAGTCTGACTCTGACTTTTGCGCTCTTTGCTTCTTTCATCAGGATTTACGGCGGTGTCGAGCCATACTGTGAGTCCTCTTTTTCTTGGTACGGTATATCACGTACAGCAGAAGGCTGATTGAAGTTGTTCGAATCTCTGCCAACCAGGGGGTCTTTTCGACAAGGACCGGAATTTGAAGGACATTACGATCCCAGACTGTCCTCCTGGCAACTATTGAAACAAGGACATAATGGAAGCGGCAGTCGAGATTGCTTGAAAACTGTATCATTTGTAATGAGCCACCTAGAGCCTCGGCGTAGTTTAAGACAGTCTGTGCTCATGGACACTGCAATTGTGTATCGTGTATCAACGTGGGTATACCCATCCAACACTAGTGCAGCAGAGAAAGCGTCTCCCTCCCTTTCTTGTCCTATCGTCCTTGCTTGTGTCGACGGTGTTTGGACGGGTGTTTGGGTCCAGGGGCGCGTTCGCCACTAAGAGCTCTTCTGACAGTTCAGTCACGTGACTCGGAGGATCCGAGCGGGACCGCCCGAACCGAGCTGCAAAAGGTCAAGCTTCGACTGCCCTTGTTCTGGTTTTGCTTGGAAATTGGATGAGGTGGGCAAGGGCGTTGCTATCATAATGTTGTCTGACTGGAATTTCCTTAGTGTCGATCACCGTGCCCGCAGTCCTGGGGCGTTGGCCTGGACAGCCTGAGACGTCGACTTTCCAAGGGCACGCAGCACGCGCGCACGCAGGGTGAAGCAAGCTGTCATCAGCCTGGGCTGCCAAGAGTAGAGCGCAATACTCTCTGCAGGAGATGATCCGATGACAGTCGCTCCGTCTGTCCGTCGGTCCTGTCCAGGTGAGTCGAGGTGAGTTCGAGTTGACGAGTCGAGCTCGACGCAGAGATCCGCATTTGGAAGCCGGAACACGGTTTGGGGCTAGTCGCGTCGGAAGCTGAGCTTGGAAGGGAGTGTGCTGAGATTAACAAAAACACAGTCTCGTTACAAGTTGATAAGTATTGACGGTACTCTTGTGTTCATGTTTATTTGGAATTGAGCCTTGGGGGGGATTTACACATCAAGGACCTCGCACAATGCACTGCTGTTCCATCAGCAGGGAATTAATGTATGCGATAGTCTCGAGAGCTTGTCTGTGTCTCTCTCGGATGAATCATCAAAGCATGAAACTCAGCGGAATGAAGTCTTGATGCGCGGCGGTAGTAGTGCTCGAGAAGCAGAAGCACGATCCTTGACCTCTGCCCTAGAGGCTCAGCTTCCATTGCGCTCAACTCGAGCGCGACCAGGCAAAGCGAGAGGAGAGGAAGAAGAACACGGAGAGCAACATATCAAGGGAGACCTCCATCTCTGCCTCTGCAACACAGCCTGTCTTCCCAACCTAGGCACCGCAGCGTGGGACCCCCCAAAGTGATCAGGTCAGCCGCACCTGGGAGCAGCGCGTGGAGGAGAGGAAGATTCAAACGCACGCACCCTACTGTACTACTGCGGACTCGCAGCGCAGTCAGCTGCAGCAGAGAATCACCGCAAGACCCGTCTCAGCCTCTCGCCACCCCGGACCGTGACAGAAAGCAAAGAGGCTGGCCTGGAGGCACACAGCAGCAAGGCATACAATAGCTCGAGTGCCCGCATCGCTGCACTCTCCTCCAACACCCACCTCGACGCAGTGCGCCTCGAAGAGCTGCCCCTCTCTCTCTCGAACGACTTTCCTTGCTCGAGTTGTTGTCGCGCCTCCCCGTGCCCGCTTTACGGCAGCAGCGGCGGCGAACAGCCAGGGTTCCGCGCTCTGCCCACATGCAGAGCTGAGGAAAGTCTGCAAGGAAAGAGCAACAGCAGGACAGAGAAGGAGGAGCTTCCGTCTTTGTCGCATCAAATCGCCAGCCGTCCGCCATGGCAGGGCCAGTCAGCGTGCACCCTCCGCCACCCGGCAGTCCGGGCAGAGAGAGGGAGAGATCAGCAGAGGGAGCAGGCATAAAGTCGAAAAAGTCGCTCGACTGGCTCCCAAAATCCTTCAAGCGCACTCGGTCCGCTGAAAAGGACGCAAAGGTCCCTCCCCTGCCAGGCCAGTCTGCCGCTTCTTCCTCCTCTGCAGCAGCCAAATCCAGCACAACAAGACCCATCAGCCCCCGTCAGCCGCGTTACTTTCACTCGCACCAGTCGTCAGCTAGCACGAGCACTGCTGCAGATCCACACACCCGCTCCAATGGATCCAGCAATTCAGATTCCCATCTCATGGTCCCCGGCTCGCCCAGCAGACGCAGCTTCTCCTCGCCCTCGAGCAGCAACAGCAACGAAGACGGCGCACGCTCAGGGTCAGACAATGAAGGCTGCAGCACAGCCCCGAGCCAGCCTTCGCCTGGTCTTCCCCTCACGCCAGATGATGCGGTGCCATTAGCGAGCCTGCGCATCTCGCCCCCTTCACCTTTTGCAATGCCAGGTGCCGTGGCAGCTGGAAAAGAAAATGGCTTTGCTGCACTTTCGCATCCGCCCTTTTCGCCGCATGATACACAGCTCGGACAGTCGTTTCCACGTGAAGAACCAGCTTTTGGCAAACGACCTTTGAAGCCCGAGGAAAAGCAATCGTCAGAGTATGAAAAACTCTTGCTCAGTTTGTCCAGCCGGAAAGCCTTGCGGACCATGCTCGACGAGTGAGTGTGTGAAAGTTTCCATGCGCTCGGTCTTGTCTCGCTAATTATCTCTGCCTCGCCAGCCCTGTCGGTTTGTGGAAGTTTGGCCAATTCTTGGCGTCGGAAATGAATGCCGAAACGCTTGTCTTCTGGCTGAATGTGTGTTGGTTGCCAATCTTGAGTATTGTGGGTGGGCATGCTTGGTGCTGACGATGTTCTTCCTGCGTCGTTCAGGCCGAACAACACCGTAATGATCTCAAACGCCTCTACTCGCTCACTCAGCGCATTCACTCGCTCCACATCCCTTCAAACGCCCCTTTAGCCCTCAACATCACCAGCAACGAACGCTCCGCCATCGAGCGGACAATCAAAAACTTTATTCGCGCCGATGACCCGTTCAAAGCCGCTCGTGATGCGGCCTTCATGGCACTATACCACGATGCGTGGCCCAGATTCTTGCAATGGCGGCTCGAGCTACTCCAGCAATCGTTGAAACACGGAGGTAAAGCCCCGCCTGCAACGAGTTTCACGCTAGCAGATCCGAATCAAGATCGAGACCAGCAGCTCTTGCTTGCTTCCGATGGCTTCCAGGAATTGACAGGCTATACGAGAAGCGACATCTTGATGCGGAATTGCAGATTCTTGCAAGGGGCAGGAACGTCGGCTGCCACGATTGCGAGGATCAGAGAGGCTTGCAAGTATGGGACACCGATTACGGAGCTCATTCTCAATTACAAAAAGGACGGTGTGCCCTTCTGGAGTCTGTTCAGGTTGATTGTGAGTCGATGCATGAGCAAACTGTCGATCTGCCAAGCAACGTCCAGCTGACGTTCCTGTTGTCTGCCTTGTCAGCCTCTACGGAATGCCAGTGGAAAGCTCAAATACCTGCTAGGAGCGCAAGAAAATGTCACCAATGTCCTCTCGGCAACACCGGACCTGGCACACTTGCTTGGCGACGAGCTCGATCTGTTCCCTACAGCCCCGCGGCCGCCTTTTGAGCATGATCTGGCAGAAGCGCAGATGCAGGATACTGGCGACGCTATGCGGGCGTATCTCAAGTCACTCGACAAGGCGCCTGTACTAGACAAGCGGAAAGCATCAGCTCCAGCGTCATCCAACGCCGAGAGATTGTCTCCTATTCCTGCTTCCATCAAGGAGCATAGCTTGGCTGCGTCGCCAGTACTTGGACCATCACACTCGCCTGGATCGACTACGTTCACCCCACGGCCGCGGTCGGCGAATCGTGATATGCACTTGCACGCAGCTGCGGCGCTCGCGTTCGACGGGACGCAGGGAACCTCGACTGGTCGAAATACGCAAGGATGGGGTCAGCTTCCGATCCATGGGCGTCCTACGACAGGAAACAGCATTTTTGCGCGTCCAGACACTGCATACAGCATGATGGACACAAAGGGAAAAGAAGAAGCTCAGCTTTCTCTGGCAGAGAAGACGAAAGCGTTCAATGAAGCTTCTTCACACTATCTCGTGCTCGATAGCGGGTGCGACCTTGTGCTGTTTCATTCTGCAAATTTGCCGCCTACGATCAGGATTGGAAGCGGGTTCCCGGATCTTGTTGGACCGCAACTGGCACAGCATATCAAGAGCAAGGTCGCAAAGGGAGAGCGAATGGACGTGGCTTCGGCTCCGATAAGCGTGCCGTCGATATACGACCCACACTCGCTTTGGCGCAGTGGGGTTCGGCTCTCGCTCACCCCGCTCAAAGACCAGATTGAAGAGGTGGGCGCGGTAATCGTGCTCATCTCGAGCAATGCATGAGTGCGCATGCGCAGAGTTCGTCAAGAAGAAGTCTGGGAATCGAAGATGAACTAAAGCAGATCAGCACACGCAAATGATCTCGCAAAGAGAGTTCGACTTGCTTGGAGCACTCTTGAAGTGAAGAGTCTTGGAGGAGTGTGTTTGTATTTTTTTTTTTTTCTTTGGCACGCTGGTCGGCTTCGGTAACACGCAAGGAGCTGTACGGGTATTGTAGCTTTAGTGAATCGAATCAGTTCATGAGTGTTAGCTGCGGCAGTAGAGCTTCGTTTGGCGCGCGCACATTCTTATTCTTGTAGATTGTCAGTTGTGTATTCTGCAAGACACGTCTATTTTAGCAGGAGCATCGCCTGGAGATCCAATTATCGCGGGCTGCGGCTGTCCAGATCGTACTTGATTGAGATGGAGTGCTTTGTTTAATCGTCTGCTCGCTGACTGCTCGAGTGCTTGACTGCTTGAATGGCTCGCGTGTCGTGCACTCTTTACAGGCGCGTCGAGCGAGCCAGCGCTGCAGCAGGGCGTCAACGGCGCGCCCAGAACGAGCAGTACAGGCTGCAGTCAGTATGAGTACCCATCACATACTGCATGCCAGCGATTGGAGCACGACAGACGTGCACCCGCCGTCGTCGTCGTCGCCTCTTCGCTGTCCTGCGGTGCTTTGCTGGACGCCAACCAGCCAAGAACACAAGAACGACGGACACGGGCGCGACTACGTGCACCTGAGCAGTCCTCGAGGATGGTGGGTCAATCACAAGCACGCGCCATGCCTCTCCTGTGCAGTCCTGACCTCTGCTCGCTTCTCTAGCCCGTCCTAGCTGCGGCAGTCGTCTCGAGGGGCGGACGGCGTGAGTAGCCAGCATACAGCACAGCGCACGACAGCGCACAGCACAGCACTGACGAGACGTCTCTGCTACACCACGCCAGCCCTCGTCGCGCGCCAGTTCAACCCCAACATGTCGCGCTCACGGCTCGAGTCGCTCCTGCTCTCGTTCCCAAAGCTCATCCCTGCAGGCGCGCAGCACACCTCGCTCCTCAGCGCAGACGGCGCCGTCCGCTACGTCTACATGCCCATCGACGACCTCTACTGCGTCCTCCTCACCCCGCCCCTGTCGAATATCCTCCAGGACATTGACACGCTCCACCTCCTGGGCCGCATCGTCACAGAGATGTGCAGCGTTGGTTCCATCCGCGGAGGCGTGGGCGAGTCTGAAATCCTCAGAAACGCATTCGAGCTCCTCTCTGCATTCGACGAGGTCATCTCCCTTGGCTACCGCGAGCGCGTGGGAATGACAGAGGTCCGCGCCGCAATGGAGATGGAGTCGCACGAAGAGCGCATCCAGGAGATTATTGCGCGCAACAAAGAGCAGGAAGCGAAAGAAGAGCTCAAGCGACGTGCGAAACAGCTCGAGATGCAGCGCAGAGAGGCTCTGCGACGCGGGCAGGACCCATACAGGCCAGGAGGGTGCGTCTACTGCCTTGCTTGCAAAGCCGCCTGTCGCGACACGTGTCGGGCGGGACTTCTCAAAAACGGTCTCACAACCCCATTAACTGACGTCTTGCTTGCATGTCTCTATGTTTGCGTGCACCACAGACCCGGCATGCGACCAGCTACTGGCTTCGAACAGCCATATCAACCGCCCGTCGCGCCGGTACAGAATGTCGGCGGTTCGGAGGATCGCTACGGCGGCGGCCTGGCTGCGCAGTGCGTGACAGTCAAGAGTCTTCGCAGTAGTGTGTGTGATGCTGACTGTTTTGATGGTTCGTCGTGCGCAGACAAGCGAATAAACCCTTCAAGACCAAAGGTATGCAGCTGGGTGGCAAGGGCGCCAAGAACAAGGCAGACCTGCTAGAGTCGCTCGGAGGCGCACCCGTGCCTGAAGAAGCTGCGCCGCTGATGGTGAGCTCAGCCTTTATTAAGTCTCCCTATTCCGCTCAGGTAATGATGTTTTGCTGTCATTGCTCAACGCAGGCACAGATAGAACCGCAACATTCGGCGCTCGCCTCACCTACTGTCGCTACGCCAACCTCTGCCGCTCCACAAAAGCCCGAGAATCCATTCGGGCCAATCGACGAAGAAGAGTGGGTTGCTTGTTGCCGTTGCAATGTCAGACTATCCGCTTCAAGCTTATGTTTATTCGTCTGTCTTTGTAGAGTACACGTGGCCGTGCGGGAAAAGATCTCACTCGCGCTCAACCGAGACGGCGGGCTCGATTCACTCGAGCTCAAAGGCGACCTCGACCTACGCATCGCCTCTGCGGATGTTGCCAAAGTCGTCTTGCAAATCTCACACTCGGACAATTTCACTACAAATGACTTGCAATTCAAGACACATCCTCGTATAGACAAGAAATCGTGGACGGACGCGCAAAGGATCCAGCTTCGGGACTTGAAGCAGGCTTTCCCTGTGCGGACGGGTTTGGCGGTCTTGAAATGGCGCTTGACGAGCAAAGACGAAAGCATTGTGCCTTTGAACAGTATGTGGCATGTCTTTCCAGGACATTCGCGCGCATACAACTGACGTAGGATGTGTGCTGCCCCTTTAGTCCAATGCTGGCCTTCTCCGACAGACAACGGCTCGATAGACGTAGTCATCGAGTATGAGCTTGTCTCCGAGGAACCCGATATGCACCTCAAGAATGTCATCATTTCCATCCCTCTGCCGCCCGATGCCTACCCCGGCAGCGTGAGCGCACCCGACGGCACTTCATGGACGCTAGACGATGCTTCGCACGCCATCAATTGGCTGATCCCAGACTTGACACAAGAAGACGAGAGTAAAAAATCTGGCGTGCTCGAATTCAATGTACCAGGCGAAGACGTCGGCGCCTTCTTCCCCGTCGCAGTCGACTTTGCGGCCCAGCCTGGCTTGTGTGGCATCAAGGTCGACAGCGTCAAGAGCGCAGATGGAGGAGCAGACGTGCCGTATTCATCAGAGTCCCTCCTCACTACAGACGAGTTCATCATTGTCTAGTCTAGTCCTTGGGTGGGAAAGAAGAGAAGGGTTGTAGAGCTTTTGCAGTTGCAATGAGCAGTTGCAGGTCGACCGTACTTTCGCCAGGCTTGCTTGACGGCTTTTGTAGTGATCCAATGCGATGCACAGAGCTGTCTGCCTTGCCTGCTATCGTGATTTGTGCCTGTCTGACACATGATGCGGAAATTCTTGGTCCGCCTCGGTTCATGCTCGGTCCAGCGCTGTCTCCCTCTGCTCTGCTTCACAACGACTGACTGATTGGACTTCGCGAGATGACTGCTCTGCCCAAGATTGACGAGGCGACGACCTACGGCGACTGGCGGGACGACTTCAAGCGTGATGGTGCCTTGCGTTCTCGCTGATGTTGGACCTGACCAATCCGCAATGGGCATTTTGAGCTGACATGTGGACCGACCGTCTTCTGGGTCCTGAACAGGCTTCGTCGTCATCAAGGGAGCCATCACGAAAGAGCGAGCAGAAGTGAGAGCGTCCCTCATGCGCTTTCTTGACAGTCTGACTTGAGGTCGTTCTCTTGAATTGCCACCCCAGCACTACAGGCAGGAGTTCTTTCAGTGGTTGGAGAACTTCAAGCTGGGCTTTGACAGAAACGATCCATCAACATGGACACAGGACAAGCTTCCAGTGATGCATTTGTGAGTACTGGATTGCGGTCAGCGTTGCGCTATAACCTGCTAACGCCGCCCTGATTGTTCAGCGGAGGAATGGTCTCCCACTCAATAGCTCACGAGAAATGGCAGTGGGACTTGCGCCAAGAACAGGGTCTCCTCGATGCGTACTCTCTGCTATACGGGACCAACGAGCTCATCACAGCCTTCGATGGCGGCAATCTCTCCTTACCCGGACCTATGCAAAAGGACATTCATGGGCTGGTCCTGCACAACGATCAAAATCCCTACAAGCGTGGTTTGCGCTGCGCACAGGGCATTGTCAATCTGCGCGACAATGTAATCAACTATAATTGCTGGATCAGAGGTGCACCAGCTGAAAGTGGTCGTTGTTCCAGGGTCCCAAAGACGGAGGCCTTGTTGTCCTCAAAGGCTCGCACAAGTTCTTTGATGAGTACTTCGCGAGCAAGTGGCAGCCAGAGGACAAGTACTCTCCCGGAGGGTCGATGCATGAGGTCGACTGGGTGAATGTTGGGTCTAGTGGACTTGTCGCCAGCACTGGCTGACTGAAAGTGTACACAGATAACGTACGGCGACGACGCCATCGAGTGGTACAAAGGTCACGGTCTCGAAGAAGTCAAGGTCTGCGCCGGTGCAGGTGACCTCATTCTCTGGTGTGTACCAAGAAGATTGCTCTCTTCCGCGGTAGTTACAACTGACTCTGGCATGCCCACAGGGATTCTCGTACCGTGCACAAGAATCTGCCACCAAGCGGTAATGTCGACAGGACATGCGCTTGTGAGCTTTTCGACAAAGCGGGTTCTCGCTCAAAAGCCGACGGTTTTCGGCTGTATATAGACGTCTGCTACGAGCCAGCCGCTGCTGGCACACCTGAGAGCTTCGCCAAAAAGAAGGAGGTCTTCGAACAGCAATTACAATGTCGACACTGGCCCATTAGCAAAGTGCAGGTCAAGGATCGGCCAATGCGAGGGTGAGCGAATCTTGCCTTGAAGCCCCCGAAAGGTAGAGAAAAGCTGATCTTTTCAATGCAGCGGCAAAGAGTGCCCTTACTTCCGCACGAAGCCTTTCGAAAGCCCGGAGTATACGTCAAAGCTGTGGGTCCGGCATCTTCCAACCACGAGTAGATGCAAGCTGATAGTCTGGTGATTATACGCAGCCTGAAACTTGCTGGTGTAGAGGCTTACTGAATACAGCTATGCTACAAGGCAACTATGGCTACAATGATATGTGCGCAGCTGTCCAGAGTAGCGGCAACAAGGGCGCCATAGACCCGCCGCTCGGCGCAGTTGATGCGACATATCTGCTAAAGAGAATAGGCAGCAGCGCCTGGAGCTGCTCGGCATTGATCTGGCTGTTCTTGATCTTCTCGACAACCATGGCGTTCAAAGTTTGTAAGAGAGTGAACGGAGGACATTGCAGTGTAACGATAGTATTGCGCAGCAGATGCTGCGTCTTATTATCGAGTTTCGACATTGGCGGCTTTGAGCTGAAATAGCTTAGGATCGCACGCTGTAGCGAGCCATCCTGCAAGGTTTCCTCGCAAAATGATTCGGCACGCAAGCGGAGGTGGTCAATGAACTCCTTGCGAAGCAGGGTCGACCGTCGCGTGCCGAAGAGCTTTGAAAAGGTCCCATCTTCATAGAGAAGCTGGACTAGCCCAAAATTGGCGGCACCGTCCCGAGTGCTTGTGTCCGCCGGATCGAAAGCCTGGCACATTGACCGATACAGAGCCAGTGCTTCCGGCTTATCTTGCATCAAGCTTTCCAGGATGGCGCTGGTAATGAAGGCTGACATCTGAACCGTTGCTTGCAAATCATCTTCTTCAGAAGAGCTGAAAAGCTGTAGATCGGTACGCATGATCGCTGAAGACGCATTGTAAGACGCAATGAGGTTGACGAGAGAAGCGTAGTCAAGCTGCATGAGCTGAGTACTGAAGCCTTGATCGAGCACAGCGGTAGCAGCCTCCGACTTGGGCTGTGTAAAGACGCTTCGGGTACCCCTGGCGTCTTGTGCGTACGATAAATGACCTGCTTTGCGCTTGACGAACAGGGTCTGCGCCTTGATAAAGTAGTCGAGGTGATGTCTATCGTTGCGGAAATTAAGGACAACCGGCCAGTAACGCGGTGAATCGCTCTCAATAGAGATGATCTCGGCCAGCGAAGGTGTCAGAGTCGGAGCGGTCAAATGCTTTGACCGCGTGACCGCGGAACCGTTCTCTTCCTCTTCGAGCTTGAACTTAAGTCGTAAGTAAACTGCTCTGCCACTGTCCACGTCTTTGGCGACAAGACACCGCGGTTCGACCGCGAGAACCCAGAGATGGCGCAAAGCTTGGAGGTGGAATCGATTGTTCGACGGTGTTTGTGGCCACACAGGGTAAAGCGCACAGAAAAGGGATGCAACGGCCACCTTAGACGTGCCAAGGGTGAAACGACCTTTGCCCAGGAACAGCAAGCCTAGAGCCATGTGGTGGGCCATGTGCGAACCGTACGATACCGATTCCGACACGCGACCATGCATGACACGTAGACGTCGCAGTACGTTGAGCTCCCCTGTGCCGGCCATAACAGCGGCCAGAGCAACACAGATTGTATTGATACAGATGTGCAAGGAGAACGAAGCGAGATTACTTCGCAGCGATTTCGTCACTGAGACAATGTAAATTCTTCAGTAAAGGGCGAGGGCGAAGATTCGGGAGGCAGAGGAGAGCTCACCCGTGATAGCAGATGCTTTCCGTACAAGCTGATCCAGATAATCCACCAGCACCGTATGGGCCTCAACTTTGGCAGAGCCAGCATACTTGAGACCAATCGCCAGACAGCCGCCAGCCACCATGGCCCAGTATGCCACTTCTTGATCGACTGGCAGGCTGGACCCGAGACGCTGGCGGCCATTGGAACGGAGACGGATGAAGTCTGGCATCATGGCTTCGACACTGTCTGGAGTGCATTGAATCTCGTCCCACATGATGAGATGCCGACATGCCGTCCGCAACAGTATCAAATCATTGCGTACGTGATCCAGGCGGTCGATAGTCTGAGGTAACTCCATAAGTTCGGCTACATCGCGACGATTCGTTTGAAGGAATGCTAGTCCCAATGCGATGCTTGCAGCTGGACTTGTGACAGCTACATCCAGAATGCCGTCAACATTCTTCCGAGCGCCTGGTAGATTGTTAGTCCTTCCGCCGTCAAGGAGATGTCGGAAGAAGTCCAGTGTGCTCGACTGCGATGCTGAGGCCGTATCGTTGCCCCGCCCAAGCATGACCAGGCCATAACAAAAGCCTGATGCGATGACGTAGGCCTCTTTGCAGGCGTCAGGGTGCTCTGTGCCTGCAAAGTACGTCCTCGCCATGTCTCGTAGAACATTGTCTGCGATTCTTCGATTGCAAGTCCCGACGTGGAGTAGGCCCATCGCTACGAGGCCCGCTCCCTGCAGAGTTAAGCTGACGTTGAGCTCGGCTGCCGATGGAGGGTGGAGCGAGGAAGTGTGTACAGACAGAGCTGATGATATCTTGGGGTCCGCGGTGCCCACATAGGCTGCGCCCAACCCAATGAGTAGACCGATAGATGTGAACTCGTGCTTCGGATCCAGGTATTTGAAGGCTTGATAAGTGCCGAGGGATCTGATCTGACCCGTAAGACCCAAACCTAGCAGAAAGCCTCCATGACGGGCATTCAGCTCTGCCGGGCGATGCAGTGCGTACTCAGAAGCATCAAAATCGTCGCCAGACCATGCGACATGCAAAGCTGTTGCAACGCCACTATGAAAGTACGGCCACGTCTTCTCCTCTGGTGCCAGGGCGTCAGTTGTTATCGTCAAGAAAGTTGGCGAAGGCAGAATCTTGGCGGATAGCTCGATCTTAGGTATCGATATGCCCATAGACCGTGGCCGAGCGCCGCAGCGGTAGTAGAACATGCCATGTCCGACAGGCAGCGCTAGTGTTCTTTTTGCCAATACGGTCAGGTACTTTTGCTGCGCTGCAGGTAGCTCTGCCTCGCTGTGAAGATATCAATCATTAACAGCTTCCCATGCGTACCCAGGTTTAGAGCATACGCACCTTGGCTGTACCTCGTCGGGCAGTTTGACCACCAAGGGCGTGGTGTAGTTGAGCATTCGACTGACATCGTCTAGCCTGTAATCCAATGAGAAGCGACTTGCTTTGTCCTTGACTTTGCGCTTCAGCTGATGCTGTGGATTCGAGATTGGCTTAATGACCTTGTTCGAATCACTAAAGAGGTCGATCTCATAAAGCTGTCGCCTTCGGATTGCCGAGGGCTGCCGGAGAATTTGACTATCAGCGGACCTTCCCATGCAACACCGCTTCGCAATGCTCACCTCTCGCCTTTTACCAACAGAAGGGCCTTTCGTCATGCTCATTTGGTCGGCACGGTCCAGTAATGCGTAAGCGTGCCTTGGCCAGCCTGCGGGAGACTGAAGCTTGCACTGTCGAATAGCTTCCTTGACCGGCAGGGCCACGCTCGCACAAAGCGCACCGATATCATCCAGTGTAAGATACTTCGCGGCGCAAGCCAGGACGACCCGCTCGGCAGCAGTCCTGCCAACTGCCTGGCCTGTGGCAGGTTGCTCGGTGGAGAATTGATCATAGAGATGCAGAATAGTTGATAGCGCAGGCCAAACTGTGTCGAGAGACTCGACTGGCGGCACGGTACTCTGCTCTCGTAGGCGTACGAGCGAAGCAAAAGGCTCCGAAGGATCCGTAGGTCCAGACAGAGATGCTGCTAAGTGCTCGTGAACCATGTATGGCTTGGGAAGTTGCGCTTTCGGAAAGGCACCTTCCAGTGCAGCCAGATTGTTGAAGAATGCGCCATCCCTTGCAGCTGCATCGGCATAGTCGGAAGCTTGCAAATGGATAGCAAGTCCTTGTAGAAGTGGAGCCAGTACATGTACATGCGCCAAAGTGGCTACAGTAAGCTTGTACTCTTCACTTTGCAGACGAAGGGCTTGCAAGCATAGCGCCAGTGTCTTGTCAGACAAAGCCGGCAAGCTGACTATTGTTCGATCTTGTTGGGGAGGTGATCCCAGGTTTTGCGAGGACAGCCACTCCCAGTCTGATAGCGGTTCTGCCGCGCCTGACTCGTCTGAGCCGCTCTGCCCTAAGAGAGCAATCTCCAATGCCCTCATATCGGTGGCAGCCTCGTCGCTCCGCCTGTGCCACCAGAGCCTCTGCAGCAGAGCAGCACGCATCTCCATCGGCAGAACAGCAGAGAGAATAGCGATGCTTCTCGCTACTATAGTGTGCGCGGCGCGCAACTTTGTGGAGAGAGTCGTGTGGACGCCTCTGTTGGCGAGGATAGCAGTGTCCCCGCAACCTCGACGCAAGTCCATCGTTCCTGTGACCGCGGTCGGGTGTTGCACAGGCACCAGTGGAATGATTTGAGTTCCTTCCGTAACGAGCGACAGCCTGTGCTCCGTGTCCACAGTGAGCAGATCTTTCTTGTCTGACATGGTAGCGTAGACGGCAAGTATGCTCGTCGACGCGAGCTGCCTGATCGGCGTGCACTGCACCGAAGAACCTTCATTCGTCTGCTGTCTTTGGACGCTCAACAAAAAGACGGCGCTTTGCTTCGGCCGCAGTATCGCCAGACTACACGCTGATTCGGAAGCATTGAACACTTCTGCTTTGAGCTCTACACCCTCGTCACTACTTCAATGGCCGAAGAGTCAGCTGACAGAAATCTCACTGAAAACATAGCAAATACTCACGCAAAATTTGCAAGCGTTGTCGAGTATAGTCTTGTCAAATACATGTCCGACTGCACCTCTGGGTTGCTCGCTTGACCAGCAATGAAGCTAGTCTCCCTCTCCATCTCTCCGTGCCCTATGAGTGCCTCGCGTCTGTCTTGCCTTTCATGAGCGGCGAGCTCTCCAGCCTCTATGACTGTAGTGACATTCCCTGCCAGCTGACCAGCGTGTACTGTAGCCTGCGACGAAGGCTGAGAATGCGTCTGAGAGCCGCCTTGAGAAGAAGAGCTCGGATGTGATTGAGCTGTGAAGCCATTCAAGCCACTCCCTCCGAGCGCCATCCTGTCCAAAGAGACGGAAAGCTCATTCCGCGTAGTGCTGGAACGTCGATCCATTCCGCTTGATAATGCAGCATTTCTTTGCGCAGAAGTCCGCCGCATCGCTTGTCCTTGCACCGCAGTGCCAGCTGACCTAGATCTCGGAGGCCCACCTGCAGGAGCAAGGCCGCCCAGGAGCTCGGCAACAGTAGCGTCTGGATTGTGCGTGCTTTTTCGTCGATCTAGCAATGCCGAGACGCGCCGTTGAGCTGCACTAGACGATGAACCAGCGGCAATACGCGATGTATCATTGGTGGTCGCAGGGATTGGTAGGTCGATATCAGAAGATGGCGGAGGAGGCTGCTTATCACTGCTTCGGCGTCGCTTGCCATTTGCAGCTCGGAAGCTCATTGACCCTGCTGCGGGAAGGCCGCCATTCATTGTCGCATCCAAGCCAGCTTCTGCCGCTTGTTCAGCATACTGGGCTTTTAAATCTTGACGAAAAGCATTGATCTCGTCTTCTGCCTTGGGAACTATCTGTGCGTACGCCCATATCGATAGCTTGCCAGTGCCCGCATTGATGGAAACAGCGATAGGCTCGGAGCCGTCTCTCCGATTAGAAACAAGGATGATCCGCTCATTGACTTCTACAAGGACTTCAGCACTGCTTGGCTTGCCAAGGCGAGTTGCGCTTCGGCTCTGTAATGGTCGGGAAGGGATCGCTTCCGGTATGTCAAGAAGACTGGACGTCTTGGACACTGGCTTGATTTCGTCGAAAGGGTCTAGGAGGGTGTAGAATGAAGGGTCATGATGGGCTTCCCCGGCGCTTCCAGACGGAGAAAGCCAGCTGGGAATTGTCAATTTTGGTGTTTGAAGGCGTTCGAGCAAGAGTCCTCGGTCTAGGCTCCATAGCCTGCGGACTTTGAACTGGAGGGGGATAACATGATGGTCTCCCGTAGGATAGTATAGGCGAATGTGCTCGGGAAAGAGGATGACGAGGACGCGCAGCTTCTGGACAGAAGTGTTGGCAGATGCGGCAAGCTGGCTGGCCGAGGCATTTGCATTGTCGTCAGACCATGGCGGAGACGGAGTCTTGGGGTGCAATGGACCAAAGAGACCGGCGTCGGAATGGGACGAGCTTTGGGAATACGAAAGTGACGGTGGCGAAGTAGTAGATGGCGCTGCAGAAGTGGATGCCGTGGGCGGTTCGTCGACTACAGCGGCCCCCGCAGAGGGCGGGGCAGGGATCTCAAAGTCTGCAAAGAGAGCTTGTTGGATCATCTGCTTGTCGTCTGCGTCCTCGCTGAAGCTGTAGACGCGAAAGATGGCGCTGCCTTTGCTCCATACGAGAGTGGCGCCGCGCCATACGAGTTCTTCGACGGGCGGAATGCGCGTGCCGTGACGCAGCGAGGATAGTGATACGATCTGTTCGTGTGTATACAGCACGGTTTGAGGCTCTCGACGTGCCTGCGTGTCTTGTGCGTCTGCATCCTCGTCATCTTCGAACGGAGTTCCTGCAGATGCAGCCAGGCCTCGCAACTTTTTTAGGATGGAGCTATCCTCGAGCCCGGCATAGACGAGAGACCTGTCGAGGCCTTGAGAAGCGTCTTCACGCCCTTTGCCTTTATCCTTGCTCGCCTTTTGAGCTGCTCTTCGACGGGCTTTTTCGCGAAAGTAGGCCTGGCCAGGCGAGACGCGCTCTGGCAGCAGAGGGAGTGGGATGGCCAGGCCAGGGTCGATGGACGCGGCCATGCTTCAAGTCCTACGGATGTTATGAGACTGGGTGCAATGTCGCCATCTTGCTCGAGGTTGTCGTGGATTCAAGCTGGCGTCTCTTGCCCTTGTACGCATCAAACAGCTGGCCGCCACAGCGCATCACGCTCGAAACATGTCGGACCTCTCACAGCTGCTCGAGTTTGGCTTTGACGAGAAGCGTGCGAAGCGGTGAGTGTGGATGTGCCGTCGGTGTGCCCGTTGCTGCTCTTGACGGCTCATGGTTGGACTCGCAGCGCCCTGCGCAAGACAAAGAACGCTGGACTGCAGCCTGCGCTCGACTACCTGCAGGACCACGAGGGCAGCGATGGCGAGGACAGCGGGGCAGACGAGAGTGCTGCTGCAGCGGGGATGAACGTCGACGCTGCTGCTGGGGCGCCCGCCGAGGCAAAGGTGGGTGTCATGTAAGGCGATTGACGACGTGGTCGCGCAGACGTGCAAGGCGGACGCGTTGACTGGACGCTCTGAAGTGCATCTTGACCCTTTACTGACATGCTCACTATTCCTAACTCCTGGCCCTGCCATCGCCGTTACTCGTATTCCTCTGTCCTTGCAGTCCCTCAAGTGCCTCGACTGTGGCAAAGTGTTCAGAACAACCGCAGAAGCAAGCTACCACGGCGACAAGTCAGGACACGCCAACTTCGAAGAGTCGACAGAAGAGAAGAAAGCCCTGACCGAAGAAGAGAAAAAGGACAAGCTTGCAGAATTGCAGGCTAAAGCTGCAGCGAGGAAAGCTGCTGCTGCAAAGGCCGACGCCGAGGAGCAGCGAAAGAATGATGCTATTAGAAGGAAAGCGGATCAGGATTTGGGAAAGATCAAAGAGGAGCTCAAGCTGAAAGAGGCGGAAAAGGAAGCAAAGCAGCGCAAGCAGGGTGTGTCCAATTCGACTTAACCCGCGACGAGTTCAACGACTGGTGTCATATGACTGACTATTGCCGGTTCAGACAAGATCGACGATGCAAAAGCAAAAGCAAAGATCAAAGCACAAATCGAAGAAGACAAGCGAGCTAGAGCTGAAAAAGCAGCTCGCGAAAAAGCCCTCCGCGAAGGTCGAGAACCGACAACGACCGCGACTTCTGTCGGAAACGTTTCCAACAGCGGTGGTGATGCGGCCAAAGCAGCAGCAAGCAGCAGCGATGCCCCACAGACGCGGTTGCAAGTCAGGCTGCCCAGTGGGCCGCCTTTGGTCATCACGCGGGATTCTCAGGAAAAGCTAGTCGATACTGTGGCATTCCTCAAAGCCCAAGGTCAGGCTATTGAAGGCAAGGTCGCGGTGCCGTTCCCAAGAAAGACGTTCAGCAACGAGGACATGCAAAAGACGTTGAAAGAACTCGGATTGCCGCCTAGTAGTGTCATCATTGTCAGCTAGAGCGAAACCGCAAGAAGTGTCGACTTGCTCGCTGTCTGCAGTGATGTACTGTACTTCCCACCATAAGCTGTACTTTTACTGTACTGCAACAGCTGGTTTAACATATTCTTACGCTGCTGCGTACTGACTGTACGCGTACCGTACATTTACTGTAATTTACTAGCAATACACCTTACAGCTCCTCCGTCGCTGTACCTGGGCGGACGGTGCTCTAACACAGCAGCTCCTCCCGTCGCTGCATTCTGTCTGTGTGTTGACCTTCGCAACGACTCCTCCCGTCGTCGTGCACCAAAAGTCTGCATTGTATGCATACAATGCAGCAACGGGAGGAGCTGCTATATGTCCCCCTCGGGCTTTCTTCACGGCTCATCCTTCGGTGTTAGACTCGGCCTACTCTTTCGAGACGAGACGCAATGTGAGAGATCCTCCGTCGCTCTTATCAATACAGTAGATTGATTCTGTATTTTCCCTGTCAACAAGACACTTACACACAGGCGACGCACTTCGAATGCGACATGTCACGTGTTTTATATAGCATTTGAGAAGGCGTTTGAAACAGCGTTCGAAGGCGCATTTGAGAGCGAATCCCGCTGTGAGAGTCTTGCATCTTGTCCGTGTACAAGACTTGACCATGCGCGGCTTCTTTTCCAATCTGAATTGGATTTTGCCACTCAACGCCAAACAGGTGGAATTAATTCCACCCAATTGCGCACACGGGACTTGGGTTTGCTCGCATACCAAAATTACGAGCCGAGCAGCGCAGGACTTGCGCGTGCACTATCGCGTCTGCAAAAGGAGCATGTACAGCCTGCAGTGTGTCCGCGCTGGCAAGCAACATGTGCGCGTCTTCTGGCTGGTCCCGTCCCGACTCGGAGCTCCGAGCTGGCCGCCGCCTTCTCGAGCTGAGGCCGTCGCGTCCAACGAACGGCTATGCTGGGCTGCACTGACGTCGGTGTCATTCAACGGAACGGCTCAAATGGCCAAAGCTAATGCGTGCTTGGTGCAGTAGCCGCGCATAGCTGACCGCGTGCGCGTCAGACTTGCACAACTGTCCTGCATTCGAGCTGAACAGCGCAGGCAGTCGCATCGTTCTTATGTTCTGCTACGACACACTCACACTCGCTTGATTGTGTTGCTATCTAGCCCCCACCTTCGCTTTGCGCATCGCGGTGCTTTTGATCCTTCTGCGCGCCCGCGCCGCTTTCATGCATCAAAATGGAATCGCAAGACTTCACCACGCAGATGCCACCCAGCAGCTATCCACAGACGACGGCGACTCCAGTACCTCAACGCTTACTCTCTACTCGACGCAGCAAGTCCCTCCCTCTCGTCAAGCGCTTCCTGCTCAACGGCTCGAGCGGCCCTTCGGTTTCGTGGCTCGGCTCTGGCGCTGGAAAAACGCTCATCGTGTATGACGACGACGGCGAGCCTGCCTACTCTGTCAAGGGCGGAAACGAATCAAGCAACCCCGCTCCCTCATCTAACCCGGTCTCAGCAGCCTCCACTCGTTCATCTCTGCCTATATCAACGCTCGCTACATCGCGGGCTGCATCCTCTCTGGCTCCTGCAGAAGCGCCACTTGACACCGACGACGACCTCACAGACTTGGAAGACTTGGACGAGTACCTGGCCGATGATGATGAGCCTGATGACTCTACTGCTGTGAGTCTGCTTGCGATTGTCTCAGCCTACTTATTCGGGCGGTCGTTGATCTTACTTTCATGTATGGCAGCGCTTTGCCGTCGCCAAACAGGCCGTCCTGGACGCACACGCTCTACACTTCGTGCCTGCTACGAGCGGAAAGAACGACGCCAGTATACGCGCAGAGCTTAGCGAGATAGAGGCCTTGATGGTTACTGCGGTTGCGCCATGGATCCGCGCTGCGGGTCAACCAGGTCTCAATGCGACGCAGGGCGTCTCGTGGGCCCAAATGAAGAAGGATGCAGGGTCTTACATGGTGGACACCTGCAAGAGGGTCAGAGGTGTTTATGACAAGTACTATGCGCCATACATAGGGTGAGCATGGCTTTTCGCAAATCAATATACTGATGAATTGTACTTGACGAAGGCTTTCCACAGGACATTCAATGATCTGGTCCTAAAGCAGGAACCGACAATCGCTGCTCCCAACTACACGGTCTCTGCCGGC
This sequence comes from Cystobasidiaceae sp. HBUAS51001, assembly GCA_003351005.1. Lineage (NCBI taxonomy): Eukaryota > Fungi > Basidiomycota > Cystobasidiomycetes > Cystobasidiales > Cystobasidiaceae > Cystobasidiaceae sp. HBUAS51001. The sequence goes on along the minus strand of QOZY01000144.1, from coordinate 47,075 downwards.
CGCCCTCTATTAGACCGCAATGCGGCGTACTACTATGCAGATGGACACTGGGCGAAATCAAGTCTGGACGCCGCAATTGATGAGCTGTACCAGCAAGCTGGTCTATATCAAAGCTTGACTGGCTTGGAACCAAATTGGCCAAAGTTTAGACTCTCGGATCTGGCTATTGATCACCTGTACTCTCTGTTCGTCAAGCACAAAGAATTCGATGGTAATCGAAAAAGTTTCTTAACATTGTATGTGGACCAACGCGCAGAGCAGGTTGGCGGCAAGAGATGGGCGAATATCCGCCCTTTTCTCATCAACAAGGTGAAAGAAAGACTTGCGGAGGATGTGTCGGAAGGAAAGCTTAGACTCGCTGTGGCGCCCAATGTAAGCTTGCATTATTCAAACTGCATCTATGGTCCTGTCCGACAAGGCTGACATCCGGGGTAGATCGATTCCTATCGGACTACTGTCCAGCGCAACGAGCGTCCTAGCCAAGACATCATCGACTTCTCACGTCTTTACTTGCTCAACAAACGCGTGGCGCGTGTGACCGATGGCGGCTCTTATGCTCTGAAAAAGATTCCTGCTGGCATGCACGCTCCTGGCCTGGTGGACAATTTCAGGCAGTTGGCTATGGATGCTTCTATGTCGGACTTCACGGGCTTTATGGCCGCTTACGATCAGCAAATCGTAGAGACGTTGCAGCCTGAGATCGCCAAATTGCTCAAGTCGATGCAAATCAAAACCAGGTTGCAAGAGGCTGAGACATCGAGCTCCAAAGCGCCCGTACAGAAAAGTTACGCTTCAAGGGCAGCTCGCGCCAGACGAGGATCAGAAAGTGATCAAGCGTTCGACTATTGGCTCAGAGTTGGAGCTGAAAACACGGGCATCGAAGAGCAGGCCAAAATAACTGCACCCGTTTATGAAAATTTGGTCGAAGCAGCGGCGCTTCCGATAGGGGACTCTCAAGACTTGGCCGAAACTCTGACTACCAAGAGGGATGCGCAAAAATTCGACCTGACTGCTCTCCGAAAAGTCGCATGTGGAGCAATGACAGCTGAACTGGTCGCCTTTCAAGCTGAACCAGGGAAAGGCCAAACTACGCAGCTCGTAAACACCATTGTTCACCATCTTCAAGCGGATGTTCTGGGCTCTATCGGTGACAATTATGGTCACAACACTTCGAGCTTGGAAACCTGCTTGATCAATTGCAGTCGCGTTCAAGTGAGCAAGATTATGGAAAGTACATTACGACCTTCGGAAAGCAATTCAGTAACCGTGTTTTTTGCTACAACAGGCACTATGCCGCGCCTCACCCGAGCTCGCTTGGACCGCAGATGTGATTGTGGAGAACATGCTGCTCTTTCTAGTCTGGACAATGCGCTCGAAGCAGCCCGTTCTGCCTATCATTGCTTTCATGGCGTGGCTCGATTCTCTATGGCTGCAATACTCGCAATCAAGCGACTACACGCCACATGCAGTGCGGATCTTTGATCAAGTAGAAGCGGACATTGTCTTTGCCTTGACAGCCGCGGCCTTCAAGACTACTGCAGGCTGGATCTGCTATCGTAATGGTCGTACAGCAACAGGACACTACACCAATATGAAGTCGCCCAATCCAGCGTTCATTGAGCAAATCCGGGATCTTCAATTCGGTCAAAGTGGCAGTCTAGACAGTCTCGATGCAATCCTTTGGCATCCAGACCAGCGTATGACAGATCGAGAACCACGCTACGTCGCCGTGGGAAGCTGGAGAGCCAGAACACCGGATCGTTTCCTAAAGCGATATTCGGGCATTCCAGTCTGTGTATGTGGGCCTTGCCCGTGGTGGTACATCTGCGGTACCTGGATCCCTTGTCTCGGTCTTGTTTGGCTCACCGTAGGCTACGCATTCCGGTACACAGACAAGAACAAGCGTGGAAAGCCAAACATTGCTGCTCTCCACCAAGCTACAAGCAGAGCTCAAGCTTTAGCTCGCTCGGAACAGCTTTTGGAGGCCGACGAGAGCTTCCGCATCGGTGCCATCGAGCCTCCGACCGAGGACCTCCTAGAGTCAACCGAACATTCCGGTGACGACACGGCACCTAGCGAAACCGCCGGCAAAAAAGGCAAAGAGAAAGCCAAAGAAGTCAGCAAAGCTGCTGCACCTGAGGCGAGCACAAGCGCCGCGAGTGCCGGAAATGATAACGCTGCCTCGACCTCTTCGTCAAAGCCCAACAAGCAGCCCGCGAAGCGCTCAGCTCCTGCTTCCTCCTCAAAACGTCCAGCACAGAAACAGCGTACCATCCCTCAGGATGACTGAACAATGAAGGATAGCGAAGGATAGCTCGTATTGAAAGTAGCATACAGCTCAACTCTCTGCCTGCCTACTGCAGCAAAGCCTGTCGAAAACACCCATAATCTATTTCGCGCCGTTGACCGTTGTGCTCCTCCTAGCTTCGACTGCTTTATTCAGGTCGTCTAGCATCTCTATTGTCGTGTCGAAGCTGCAGCAACTATCGGTAATTGATATACCATATTTGAGAGCACTTGGACCACCGACCGGGACGTCCTGGCGGCCTGGATTGAAGTGTCCTTCGATCATCACGCCGGTGATTGAGGTATCTCCGGCTTTGAGCTGCTCGCAGATGTCAGCGAGGACTTTTGGTTGGTTGTTGTGATTCTTTTCGCTGTTTCCGTGCGAGCAGTCGATCTGAAGTCCCACCATCGATATCGTTAGTAATGCCCTCCCAGTGTGAAGATCCACGGAAATTCGGTAACGCACCATGATAGATGGATGAATATCCTTGCGTGCTTTTGTCATTGCGTCCCTTGCGCTCTTTACGAATGCAGCTTTATAATTCGGACCCTCGCTCGACCCTCTCAAAATGACATGAACGTGTGGGTTCCCGTTTGTTCGCACAATAGCAGCCAAGCCTTGTGGGTTAATACCTAGGAAAGCGTGTGGATTTGAAGCAGAACGCATTGCGTCGATTGCGATTCCTACGCTTCCCCCTGTTGCATTCTTGAAGCCTATGGGGAAGGAGACACCGGAAGCTATGTGAAAATGTCAAGCAGCAGCAGGGAGGCCGGTTCAGCGGATGTCTGCGAAGGGCTTGGTAGAGAAGAATGCCCACCCAGCTCGCGATGCAGCTGCGACTCGGTCGTCCTTGCTCCAATAGCACCCCAGCTGATGGTATCAGAGAGGAATTGCGGGCTGCAATCATCGCCAATCAGCTTTTCCTTATGAATTGAGCATGCCCCCCTTGCAGCCGGGCGCACGAGATGGTGTCGAGAAGCTCGCATCCGACAGGAATGCCAGCCTCTGCGAGGTCTACTAGCAGTTTCCGTGCGATCTTGAGTCCTTTATTGATATTGTAGTCCTTTTGCGTGAGGTCTGGGTCCTGCGTGACCCGAGGCAGATGGGGAATGGGTAAATTCGCCACCAGCGTCAGTGTACTTGAACATGAGGCAGCAGCGATGGCACGCACATTGATGAGGCCCTTCCAGCCGACGGTGGTTCGTGGCTTCTCAAAGTAGCAGCGCATGAGAATGACCAGGTTTGGCCATTTGCTGAAGTGTTCCCTGAGGCGTTTGCCGTACTGCCGTTTCCACATTTGCAGCAACAACGAGTCATGAGAAATTGGTCCTCTGCATGAGACGCATTACAAGCGCACCTCGAGGCCCTGCTCGGCGTCGTGGATGGAGCATGGTCCTACAATGACGAGCACGCGGTGATCGACCCCGTCGATGATGTCCATGCTCGCGTTCCTCGCTGCCTGGATGGTCGCCTTTGCCTTGTCCGTGATGGGGTGCTCCTGCTTGAGCAGCCCGGGCGGGACGAGGACGTCGTAGCCCTGCACGAGCTGGTCGTCGCCGTGGATCTCGCTGCGTGGCATGTCGACGGGTCTTGTTCTGTCTGTCAAATGTGCGTGAACGCTGTGGTCTGACCTGTGCAATTGTCCATGGACGGTCACCAAGATGCACAAAGAGGGCGTGATCGTATAGTGAAGAGCAGCTCGGGACTGCTCGGACAAGGGCCAGCGACGCGACGGCTGTGACCGGCTCATCGGGGTCTTAGCAGGACTCCGACTAGCTGAGGTCGCTTGCAGTGCACGGCGAAAGTCGAGAAGCTGCGGCCGTGGGGTGGCAAGAAGTCAGTCAGAGGCACGTGCTGGAATGCGCGAGCAGCATGGAGAGGAGAGCCAGTCCGGGCATGGCATTCTTGAAGCATGCCAAGCAGTGGCTCGCAAGCTTCGCAATACTGAGCAGCCGGTGAGCTTGCCTTGCTTGAATGCAAGGTGTCCTGGACTTTCGAACTGCAAGACTGGGCGGCAGTAGCGCGACGCAATGCAACGAGAACGACAACAGTAATCATCTAGCCATGGATCTATTCCCACTTTCTCTCTCGAGACGTTTTTTTTATACATACCCTCTTACTCTCCCTTCTTGTCAAGCGATGGTTTGCTTGCCGTCGACGCTGTGTCAGATGCAGGATCTTCCTCATCGATGTGCGGACTAGTACCATGATGTGCTTCCCTGCCTCCTCTGAGAGCCTGCCGAAAATCTATCAGGCTTGTTGACCCTGTCTCCGACCCGTTTCTTTGCCTTTTCTGATGCGTTGAATCTGCTAGTCCCCCGGAGTAGCCTAATGTCGGCGCAAGATTGAGCGCTGCTGGAAAAGCAAGCGGCGGCGGCGCTGCTGACTGTTCGTGTTCGCGTGCTGCACCCAACCAACTTTGGCATCTATCGCAGCCGTGAGGCTTCTCGCCCGACTGTTGAAGCTTGATGCTGTCTGTCGAGACTATGCACCACAAGAAGGAGTATACATCTGAAAGTAGACACGGGCGAAGATTTGCAGTCAGTCAAGTCACAATGACACCAGAGGATCGGGGTTCAGCAACTCGAAAGCTTCTTCTCTTACAGATGGCGGGAAGAACGAGGATGAAGAGGCAGTATGTACCAGATCTGTTGGTGCCTTTTGCGGCGATTGCTGACACGGCACTACCAATTGCAAAGATCGAGGGCAAGGCGGCGGTCTGGATGGCCACGTTGATAAGCTGGGAAACACGGAAAAGGATCTTCATTCAGCAATGTGCCTTCGTTTGAAGACAAGATGGTGGCAATATACACACACCTGAGTAACCGCATTGTCCGTTCTGGAAAGAAATTAGAAGCGTCAGACAACCCTTCCTTTGTCCTGGCAAGCAGGCTTACCGTGTATTGTATCCAGTCTTGCGCACAGCGAGGCCATAGATTAAGACTGCAGAAATAGAGATATCGGCGAGAGCTGAAGCAAAGTTCCATGTAGCAGAAGTGCCGAGCAGGACTTCGGATTCCGCTCGCTCCAGTATGCCGAGCACTATTGTAGTTGAAACCACATAAGCTTGTCGTTGGGACATCGAGACGAGGAAAGACTGGACAGGAAAAGTGGGGAAAATTACGCACGCAAAGCCGCTGAACGTCCTATCGATCCGCCCAGCGATACGAGCATAAGAAAGCTGATGTATCCAAGAAATAGCTTTGAATTGTCGACGATCTGTATGAAGGAGACATCATGTCAAGAATCAGCAACCTGCATGTCGTCCATCCAATACTCGGAGGGTCATTCGAGAGAAATCTACCTTGTACGCTCGTTCTGCAAAGAAGGCTTGGACGATGAATGCGAGAAAGCCGGTGGGAATGGGAGCGATAGCGCTAGGATAGGTGAATGCATCGACAGCTTTCTCTGTACGCAGCTCCAGTGTGCCTTTCATTCATTCAAAAGCATGTCAATGTTTTCGAAAACTTGCTTGCTCTGCCGACACCCTACCCACCCCAGAAGAAGATGCACCAGATTGTGATCCCGGATATCACGGTCAAGAAGCCCATGAGGGTGTACAGAATGAGCAAGGACCGTTTCGAGAGTCGATGTTGTGCATTGATGAGGCCGCCAGCTGCTTGCAGACATAGTCCATATCCAACCAGCTCCAGGGTCCTGCAATGCGTTCAAGCAGTGCATCTTCGAATTCAGTACTAGTCCCAGCGATCATCCGGCGGGATTGAAGCTTCAAAGAGCAAGGGCTTACCAGCCAATAAACGCATATCCCAAGCTTGTGGACGTGGTAGCTTGTCCTCAGCAATATGAACGCCCACTCGGCTGTCCAGCGCTCACCTGTTCACAATGTATGGGTGAGAAGCAATTGGACTGCCAGTGCCAGTGTTCACGCCGCCAGGCTCTGCCATCCCCCCCGCTAGCGCTGCTGGAGGAGCAGGAAAGCGGCAGCCTGTTGTCTGTGGTCCAGTGGAGAATGAGCACTGAATGGCGCAAGGGCAAGGAGAGCGCCATTCATATGATACATACAATCCCCGTCTTCCCCATCGATCTTCACTCGCGGATACTTTTATCGTTTGATTACGCGATGCCACGCTTCGTCTCGAGGCACGTGCTGACATATCATACTGTACGGTACAGTACATGACATGCATGCCATTACGACAGGGACGTACGGTCACCTCCAACAAGTATGTAGTCAGTCATATTATGGGCCGACGCAGAAGGGCGGCTGCTCGGTAGATGTACATCGCAATCTTGAGCGGGGATATTGATGCAACGGGTGAATGGTTTGTAACGCGCTGTCCCTGCCAACTATTGGCAGTACATGTAGGGTTGTAATGCGATCTCTTTTTCTGTATGAACATGAGCTTGTATGGCTTGGAGGACGGGATACTCCCTTGCTGTCGGTGTCTATTTTAATGATTGATAAATGGGGTGTTTGCCAGACCAGAATATGCAACGAGCTTTATCCACTCTTTCCTTCGTTTCTCTACTGTACCCAAGAAGTTTGCTCGGCTCATAGGTGAGCGGCGATCCATTCGTAGGAAGCTTTAAAAGCCTCATCTGCAGCTTTCTTGTTCTCTGGCTTTGAGAAATCTCCTCGGACGCTGTCGTATCAATCACAATGGACATCGATTTGAGATCAGTCGGCGGGAAGAAATGTGGATTTAGAGCTCAGAACTAAATAGGATGTCGACTCACGCAAAGCCGTGCGACTGGCCAGGCCAGTAGTTTCGCTTATAAAGCTCTGGTTTGCCACCAAGCAATTTATCTGCAAGTTCCTGTTTCTCCTTTGGGAATTGCTGGTCTGTCTCGCACGTGTTGAAGAGCATAGGCACTCCGGTGCTGCCGATCTTTTCCAAGTCTTCAGGCTGGATGAGCGAAGGATGGTTGTTGAATCCTACTTTGATCTTTCCGTCGTATGCGAGGTTGAAGACGTATCGAGCGCCGAAACAGTAGCCTACAGCTCCGAATGTCGTTACTCCTTTGGAACGGAGATGATCCATTGTGGCTTTTAGAGCGGGCATTGTCTTTTCGGGAGTGTGGTTTGGGAACCATTCGCCGATCTGTTGGAATTTCACGTCACACAAATGTCAATTTCACTGTCGCGTTGTTGATCTCGAGTGCAGGAATGTAATTCATGCCCACATTGAAGTTGCCCGACTCCATCTCCTTGACGGGGATCGCGTCCTTGTTGAGGTAGTCTGGCATGTAGGTGAGCAGGCCATTCTCTGCAAAGCTGTCGGCGAGGAGCTGCATGCATGATAGAGGAATCAGCAATCGCAATCAGCTACTGTTCCAATAGTCGCTTCTTGGAATTGGCTTGGAATGAGGAGACTTGGCTTGGGTACTGCATTTCCCGCAGTCATGGCCATTGCATGACCTCATCTAATAGTCTCTCTCAGCCAGGAATAGTTGGCCCACCTTGTTGTTGACCAGGGGCAGTCCAAAGACGTCCGTGAGCATTAGGAGAGCCTTGTCTTTAGGGTAGTCACCACTGGGCGTCGCAATGTACACTTCATGGCCGTCGATGGTCTCTGATCTTCCTTTTGGGCTTCCCTCGTGTACGGATCCCGAGACGCAGTGCTTGCAGAGGGACATGGCGGGGGCGGTATGAGGTGTTGTGTGGTGTATATAGAGCGTGTGTGTGTGTGTGTGTGCTATGCAGTATATGCTATGTATATACTTGCTGCGAGTCGTCAAGAGCAAAGAAGCGCTCCTCGCTGCCTGTCGCCGGCTTCACTTGCCCGCGCACACGGGCGAGATCACCGAGGGAGAAGGCGAGGAGCAGGGGCAAGGAACACAGTGAGAGCAGGCGACTACAGTGGATAGAGAAATGCACATGGATGAGGCACTGCAGACCACGCTGTGCTTCTCTCCAATGTGAGCCTGGTCAGGTCGACTCTCTGCGGAGAATTGGCTGGTGGCGAGAAGATACGTGGTGGAAGGGTGAATACGGAGTAGAGATGAACAGGACGCTGTCTTATCTGCACGCACTGTGTCGTATTGCTGACTGGAGCATGACCAGTCATTTCCTTGTAGCTGGTGTGTGTGGACATGCTGAAGCTCGCCACATTCAGTTCAGTAACCCAGGCAGCGACAGGGAGCATAGGACCAAGGGCCATCCTCTGTCCCACCCAGACTGGCACCATCAGAGATCAGCACACGCATCCACAGGAGCGCCACTCTTGCACTCGCTGCCAGCCAACGCGCAAACCCAAAGCAGTTCTACCAGCCAGCCGGACACAAGAACGAATTCGCGATAATCCCCATAGGCTAGGCTGCCCAGCATGCCGCCTCCACCGCAGATCCAAGGAATGCCAGAGCAGTCGACGATGGAGAAGCTCAAGATGGGTGCAATCACAGGCGGACTCGTGGGCATGTCCATTGTGCGTGGCCTGATGACTCTGCAGCAAGGGGATAGAGGATGATCGGCTATCCACCACTACACTTGCGGGCATCAAGGAAGAACAGACAAGCTGACGCCCGTTTTGCAATCTCCTCTTACATCCATCCAAACGTTCTATACATTGTCGGATCTCCTGGAAATCAACTCCGCAGGGCTTCATCTTTGGCACTTTCAGCGTAATGACCCGCGGAGCAGGACCCAATGGTGCTCTATCCCAAATATCACAGACGATGCTCGCGTCAGGAGCGACGTTCGGTCTGTTCATGTCCGTAGGAACGGTGCGTGGATGCTTGCTCTAGCTCCTCAGGGAGAAGACGCTAAACTCTGCTATGCTGGACACGCAGGTCATCCGGACAGAAGGGCACCTTCTCGAACCTGCGGAGATTCAGGCCTACAGGGAGAGCTATGCTCGAAATACAGCAGACGCAGTACGGAGCCAACTGCGCTTGCGTTTCCAGCAGCAGAAGCGTGAAGCAGAGACTCTGCAACGGCAAGATCAGTGATCTCCCCGACGCTCCGACACATTACAAGGCAATGCAACAACTTTACCGAACACGAAGCAACAAGAATGAACAAAAGCGCAGTGGCTCTCGTTGTCAAGCGGTCTGTATACTAGCTCCCCTCGGAACACAAATTCCAAAGTCCAGTATGATCGTTTTATGGATCGTTACTGATGTTGCTAATTTTCTGTGGGGAGGTTTTCTGTATCACATGCTCTCCGTCTGACACTCAGATTTGCTTGTAGCCTTCTTCCAGTCGCTTGCTCAACCATTCGAGTGAAGTCTGTCTCCTCAGGGCCTAATATTCTTAGGATTACCAGCTTGCGGGCTTGGAGCCGTGCTCATGCTTTGACTTCCGCCAAAGTCGCTCTGCCTCAGTATTCATCATCAGTCTCGATGTACTCTTTGGTTCGGGGACCGCGCTGGGGTGTGATCACTATCATTGCCTTCTTCATTGTCCTCATCCTCATCCTCATCCTCATCCTCATCCTCATCCTCCTCATCCTCATCTTCTTCCTCCTCTTCATCGGAGTCGGCATGTGACGCAAGGGTGTCCGTCACTTTCCTGACGACCTTCTTCTCAATATAGCCTTCCAGGTATAGCTCCAGAATGACAGCCCTGCAGTAGTCCTGACCTGACAGTCGTAGGCATCGCCTTCTTCATCCAGATCTTCGTGCTTGGACATGATGATTGCTACCACAGCACCTATCTGCTCTTTGGTCAAAGTGTCGGTCAAAGCAATGCCTTGCTTGTACCTTCGACTCTCTTGTGGTGCGGGCGTATCCTTTGATTCGCGGAACATGCCCCTTGTAGCCTCAGCCTCAACAACGTCCTTCACCCCTTTGGCAGTATATGGATCCTTCTGGCGATCGTCCTTGTCCACCGGTTGGCCTGTAATGTGATAGAGCCGGCCTTCCCTCGTCCACATCCTCGCCAAGGAATAGGGCCCAGTGGTGCAGCTGACTCACGCCCTGAGAGTAGCTGACAATCCACAATTTGACCTCTGTGGACATATTGTTTTGACGAAGTCTGTGGTAATAATGCAGCGAGATGTAGAAGGTGAGCGATAGTGAAACGAGGGAAGCAAGAAAGAGAGAGAATCTGCTTCCGACTGTTCTTTCATCTCAGCCAAGACGGCCGTAGGACATTCACTTTGGCGGGCCAGCAGTGAGACAAGTGATATGGCATTTGGCATCTTGACAGCGATCCAAACGAAATCTGACATAGCTGCTGGACTTGACTGCGTCCCTTGTCATTGTCCATCTCCTACGCGCACTGTTCAGTATCTTCAGTCGGCTGATTTATCAGGAAAGTCACGGCGCGTATTTGGCCTTGTTATGCGGTTCCAGACAGGTGTCGGAAGCTGTCTACATCTTTGCCATATGCCACGCTGCGGGGGAGACGACAGATCAGCAAACCCTTGACAACGACAGGAAGTGTCAATGGATGGTCTGCAATGGACGCTTAGGAGGGAAGCTGGGCCTTGACTGCCGCTTTACATGCACTGCACCATTTTAAAATGGTGACACGGCTCGCGCCACGTGACCGTGACAGCACTCGCCACCATGATACGCGCGGACGCAACAGTCACACGAGAGGTGCTTTGGCAGCTTGCCTTTGCTCCGCTTCGACGCGCCAGATCGACATGAAGCCGCCCAGGCTCACTGTTGGGCCAATGGGCTGGTGGACGCATCTCTACCTCCGCTTCCGCCTCTGGCTGGCCCTCAAGCTATTCAGCCAGCTGTCGAGCAAAACGCTCAGAAAACGCCTGCCAAAAAACATAATCTACCTTGGCTGGGGCCAGTACCTCAAGAGGACCTCGACAATGGGCGAAGCTCGTGTGATGGACTACCTGTATCGCCGCTCTTCTATCCCTGTTCCACGCATCATTGCAGCCTGGTTACCCCCTCATCCGCCGAGCTCACGGTGGCGCGTGCCCGCGGAGTATTGGTGCTGGATTCTCATGGAAGCTGCACCCGGTGTGACACTTGAAGATGTGTGGAAATCCCTCACAAAAAAGTCACAGAGGCTCAAGATTGCGCGGGACCTGCAAACACAACTCCGCAAGCTGCGTCAAATCCCAAAGCCTCTACATTTGGATCACATTGCCTTTGGGGACTATACGGGGCAAGCGATTTTTGACGCTGCCTTTTGGACTGGTCCACCTCCGGGACCTTGGGAAGATTATCAAGCTTTTATGAAGGATCTACTACCGCGGGCTGCAACTGAGGGGCGAGTTCGGCAGCGGGAGGAATGCCGGGTTGTACTGGATCAACAGCAATTTCACCAAGCAGTGCTGACCCACGGCGACCTTGCACCACGCAACATCATCATCGACCCGAAGACGCTGAAGATCGTGGGCATCATCGACTGGACCACGGCGGGGTGGATGCCAGCATACTGGGAAGCCAACAAGGCCTGCTTCAACGACATGAAATGCTCCCGCAAGAGCAAGGGGTTTCGTAAAGAGGTCTTCGGAGACCAGTATGCGGAGCAGGTGCGAGCCTGTGAGACGTTGAGGACTTTCGGTTGGAGGTAAAGGAGCGTAGCTGCGCAAGCTGTGGTGGAGGTGAAATGTAGACTTTATCAGTCAAAGGCCGTTTGTTCATGATTCGGGATCACAAAATCTCCTAGATAGGGCAATATAATGTTGAGCCGACTTCTTGAAACCGCATTGTCCTGGATTGCGCCCCGACCACGCGTTACACTATCGCCAACATTCTGGTCTCTTCCTCAGAATCGCCTTGACTTCTTTCCTGCCGACAAGCTCGCGCACGCCAAGCTTCATGAGCATCTCATTGAACGCCGCATCATTGGTGTCATCCCATGCGACCTGCACAACCCGGGCAATAGGCACGTTTTCTCCTCCAATTCCTGCCGAACGATCCACCTTTGCGGTTGGACTCGACACAGATGTGCTCGAATGCAAGCTGACAAGTATAGCAGCGTCGAGAAGCTTGCGCAGGCCAATTTCTGGTTTGCGGACCTTGCCTTTGGTAGCCTCACGTACAGCAGCAAGCCAGCCTTGTTCGACATCATAGCGGAATTGCATGCCGCCTCGCTCGGACCAGATTTTAGGGTAGACTCCGCGCGCCAATAGCGGCTCTTGCAGCTGATAGGTAATTTGACGATACAGCTTGTTGAGCGGCAGCGCAGGGAGAAAGGAGGCGAGAGAAGACAGGAGTGCAGAGAGCACGGTCACTGGACTTGCGAGTTCCGGACTGATTTCGGAAGGTCCTTCGGATGTGTCTCCTTTCTGGAGAGCTAGACTAGGAGCAGGGAAGGTCGCCTCGTCCCAGCGCAAGCCCAGATACGCCTTGAGTTCCGTAGAAACTTCGCGGACGATGTGTTTAACCGTAAGCTCAGAGATACGGTCGGCGAGCTGACCAAATCCATCGCTGAAGACATCAAACATGCTCGGTGTGCTTTCGAAGGGCTTGCCAGTGGGCACGTAATCGAGTAGCTTGTTGCATCGCGACCGGACTGAAAGGTCTTTGAGCGATCGCTCGCGTATGTCTTGCCAGAAGTCCAGGAAGAACTGTAATGCACACTGTTTGTTCAGCGAACTGGGGCGCGGTCGGCACGCGCAGGTCAACGCACCAAATCCTCTGACCACTCTTTGCAGACGCTCTGCATCCATGTGGCGCTGACATAGGCTCTCAGAAGCCTCTGCAAGCCATTCACGCCATTGGTCAAGCGCGCAGAGCTACCTTCAGCGCCAGCTAGTGTACCTGGCACAGCGCGCATAAGACCAAACGACAAGGTCTCAAACGCATCCGTTGCCGATGATATCCGGCCCAAGTAATTTTCAAGCAAAGGTAGCTGGATATCCACGAGGAATGGTAGGCGGTGCTCAAAGTCTGGCAATGGGCGATATCGATCTGTGACTTGGTCGAATAAATCGCGGACTCTGATTGCAGAGTTGGTGGGCTGTACGGCACTTGGACCTTGTGCTGCATAGTCTTCGTTCACGTGCCAAGCGTCGGCAGCTGATATGATTTCAAAGAATCTGTCGTCGACGACTGCATTGGTGGGTGAAGAGGCATGTTCAGCTACGAAGGGACTAGACAATCAGCCAGTGAGACTTACATTTCCGCTCAGCTTCTTTCCATCCCTCAAACCAGACTTTGTTGCCGAGCAGAACATCTGCAGTACCTTTCCACGCATTTGAATGACCACCGCCCTCTGCTCTTGGCACATACGCATACGTCTCTCGTACGCTCGCATCGAATTGCAAGGCCTGGTAGATCGTATGCGCAAGTATCGATGGCAATTCCAGCAATTGCGGTATCGATGCACGGATCTTGCGATGCAGAGGGCGCAAAAGGGCAGTAATGAAGTCGGTCATTGCGTCGACTTGTTTGAGGCCGCTTTGAGATAGGAGTCGCTGGATGTCGTGACGCACAAAGGCGGCATGGTCCGTAAGGGCGTTTAATATATGCGCAAAGTACCATTCGGGCTTGTCGAGCCGATTTGTCTGCCGCTTGCCATCGAAATGGTAGCGGAAGCGGAGGATGAGAGGCTGAGCTAGGGCGGAGATGCCTAGAGCACAGAGGTCAGAGGTTGTTGAGCTTTGCCTGCTTGAACCTGGCAATGGATTTGCATTGAAGCTGGCGGAATCGTCGTGAATGAAGTCAGCCCAGACAAGTGCGCATGTACACGAGACGCGCCTGCTCACCTCTTCTCGAGCTTGCACAGGTCGAAAAAGGCCGCCTTGAAGGCACGTGCAGGACTGCTGGCCTCGTAGTCGAGCTCGTCTGACTGGAGCTTCTTGCCTGGCCAGCCGAGCGCGTCGAGGGTAGAGACGAGCTTGCTGGAGAGTCAGAGTAGTCTATGGTTAGGATACAAAGTCTCGCTGGCAGATGTATCTTTCAACTCACGCTTCAAGAGCTCTTGTTAGGTCCCTCTGGGTGGCGCGAGCTAGCTCGTCTGCAAACGGCGCCGAGGCCAGATTTCCATGGCGTGAAGCAAACTGTCCAAGACCGTGTATGCGGCAAACCTGCTCGACGAGCTCGACGTAGCTCTCGAGCGCGGCCTCGGGCGTGGGCAGCTTGACCTGCTCTTTGGCGATGAGCGACAGCTCCTCGGCCTTTGCGAGCTGTGCAAAGAGGTCCCTCGCGCGCGTCAGGCTCTGTATGCGCGTGTGGATGGCCTGCAGGGTCTCGAAGAGCGTCGCAGTGTGCTGTCTTGCGCTGTCAACTCTCGAGCTTCCAGGTGTGCCGTCGTCACCAGCAGGACCTTGTCGCCCAGACGTGGACCGCGCAGACAGCGGCGAGTAGATCTCGTCGTGGAAGTCGGACACGTCGGCGTACAGGCTCGAGAAGCTCTCCTTGGCCTGGCGGGCGCGCTGCTGGAGGCCTGCGAGGCTCGCCCGCGACTGGCGCACGAGCAGCTCGAGGGCAGCGTTCGAGGCGTCGAGCTGGGGCGGCGAGCACAGAGACCAGCGAGGTCAGCTGGACAATCATCACCAAGACACTGGCTCCACCTCTTGTCAGATCAGGCCCCCACCTCGCGCTGGACAGCCGCGTGCTCGGCTTGCTTCTCCTCCAGCAGCGTCGCCAGCGAGCCCAGGTCGATGTCGTTGGCCAGCGACAGCGCAGCCCGCCGTGCAGCGCCATCGTCGTGCTGCTGATGGCTCTGCATTGTTGGGCCACGCCGCACCGCCAGCGCGCTCATCGCCGTTGTGTCTCGCTGTTCCTTTCTGACCAAGAAGCAACCTTTTTCGAGTCATGCTGATAAGCCATCCTCGAGGAGATTCTCATCTTGGCTTGGCACCGACTGGACGCACAACATTGCTGCTGACTGCTGAACCCGCCATGGACGGCATAGCTATCGCCGTCTGCCCGCCAGACGAGTGTCGGAGCGAGAACCTCTGCGACGAGCTCGCCCGCCTGCATCAGCTCGTCGTCAGAGAAGGCTGCAATCTCTCCTTCAGACTGCCATTTCCACTGCAAGACGCCCTCGACTACTGGAAAGGCTTGCTCCAGGCCTGCTGGTCTGGCAGAAAGACGCTCGTCACGGCGAAAGACGGCGCCACTATCGTCGGATGCCTGGTGCTCGTGCCAGACTGGAGCCCCTGCAGTCCTCAACGCGCCGAGATCGCCAAGCTGATGGTGCATCCTGCCTATCGACGCCGGTCAGAGCTCTCCATCAGGAGAACAACATGCAATTCACCTACTGACCCTACATCTTGTGCTACTGCAGGGGTATCGCACGCGCGCTCACGGAGCATTTGGAGCAAGAAGCCCTAAAACAAGGTCGATGGAATGTTGTAAGGGCTAAGAACGTCTCCTACGCAAGCCTGTGCCCCACCGGCTGATACTACTATGCGCTCACACTCAGATTGTCAGATGTGTGACGGGCTTCCTAGAAACAACATACTCAAGCTGGTAAGTCAACAACGTGGATGCAAGTTTAAATCCACGGCTGAAAGGCTTGTGACTTGGATGCAGGGGCTATGACAAGGTAAGATGCGCAAGTGGGCTGCTCGACGCTTCCCATCTCATAACTTACGGAGGCTTTTTGTCTCCAGATCTCACTTTTCCCAGAATGGTCTCTCAAACACGACGGCACGTGCTTTTCGAACATAGCATGGCTACACAAGGACCTTCGCGATACTAGTAGTCTCAACGACGCAAACAAGGCACTCTCGACGCACTCGCCCGCTGATGACAGCATTCTGCCTGGAAAAGTAACGTCAGACCCATGGGACATCCAGTACCGGCAACGCAGCCCGCGATCCATCCGAACCGACCTCTTCAAGGCATTAGGACACCTGCTTGTGGCTGCCAGTGCCGTCGAGAACGTTGCCGGCTTTGCGGGTCCCGCCTCTGAGGCTGACGTCCGGGGCTTTTGGCACTATCGCACCAGCAACCTAGAGGACGGTTCTCTGCTTATGTTCACCGCCGAGCACAAAGGCATTCTGGCTGGCTGCGCCTTGCTCAGACCTTCGCAAGGCCAGCTGGGCGAGCTTCGAGCTGAGGTATCCTTGCTGGTTGTCCACCCGAGTTATCCAAAATCGTGAGTGAAACTGCCGTGACGGGGAAGGAACGACTGCGAATTGACAGGGCCTTACATTAAAGCTACGTGGCGGGTGGACTCCTTGGGCTTCTCGAGCAAACGGCCGCGACTGCTGGACGATGGTATCTAGTGAGTAAGCAAAGCTACGACACAGAAGCCCCTCGAGTCTGACTCCGCATGCTACAGCACATTGAAACGTTTCATGGCAGCGACACAGATATGTTTCTGGCACAACAGTATGTATATAACAGCGCTCACATGAAGGCGTTGCTAACGAGAGCACCCTTTACAGCACTTCTTGGCAACCTGTCAGTAAAGTCTGCTCAACGTTGCTTTCCGCCCTTGGTCTGATGCATCCTACAATGACAGTGTGGTATCCTTCCAGACGGGGCATACAGCTCACACGATTCAGAGCTGTCGGGAATACAGGCTTGGAGGCGCGACTTGAGAGTAAAGAAGTTTTGATTTCATGCTGCGAAGCTTCGCGTCTCGACAGTCTAGTCAAGCCTCTTACAATAGTCGGCAGAATTGCGTGAACATTCGCGTGGACCGGCTGGTCGCCGAAAGTTTTGACGAAGTCGGCAGACCTGTCCAACAAAGTCCTGCGATCCATCGAGATTGCTCGCATCACACAGAGTCGTCGTATTCCCTTCTCGGCTCTGACCTACTACTTGTCGCTGAGTATCTCAACATGACTGCCCATGCTCGCGGCGCCACTGCCAGCAACGTCAGCTTTACGGTCCTGGCGAGCGAAGACTTTGAAGGACAATTGGACGCGCTAGCGCGGCTATTGGATGTCGTGGTCGATGCAGGTGCAAATATCGGGTGGCTCAAACCTTTCTCGCGTGCCGAAGCCCGTGAGCACTGGAGCGAGTATCGTTCAGCCGTGTTAGCAGGGACCACAACCATATTTGTCGCCAAACATGGAAAAGACATCATCGGCTGTACCCTGCTGAAGAATGCCTGGCAGCCAGACGCTACTCAACGCGCAGAGATTGGCAAGGTCTTCGTCGATCCTGCATACAGAAGACAGTGAGCCTGCTTACAGCGCGTATCAACCTTTTCAGCTCAAGGCTGACTGATCTCTTGAAGGGGCGTCGCAGACGAGTTGCTCCATATGGCGGAACAACAGGCCAGAAAGCTTGGACGATGGACGCTGGTGGGTTTCTAGTGAATCACAATCAAAAGACGAGCTCTTATTTGCTCTCCAGCATCTGGACACATGCACTGGCTCACCTGCCGAGCCGCTCTATGAAAGACAGTGAGTCTTGTGGTTGAGTACGATGTGCAGACGGCTTACTACCTGTCTCTGGCAACGTTTCAGTGGCTTCAAAAGGGTAACAGCAAAGTCATCGATTGTCTAGTTGTTGGCTGATGCTGCATGTTGGCAGATCGGGACGTTACCGGATTGCGGATACCATCACGATGGTTCAGGGAGGCTCGTCTCGGTCACATTCTGGTATAAAGATCTGCGCCAAAGCGCTTGACGTCACTTTACTGCGGATTTCAGCTGCTTCATGCGAATCTTTTGGCACGGGCTTCGCAAGACAAATGTAGCGATGTTAGGGCGACACCGTGCATCCGTTGTCCGCTCTTAATACAGACGCAGGAAAGCATTTGATTAAACACCTATGCATTCAGAGATTGTTACTCGCGATGGAGCGTTCTAATCGGAGAGAGTACCAACTTCCTGTGAAGGCCATCGGTCGGCATCACACGATAAAATCGACTTGAATAGAGGAAGCCGAGGTCGTGCAAAGCAAGCTTGTTACTTAAAGTAGCCTCGGTGAAAACATGGGTGGCCAGACAGAGGGCGATCAGCAACGACTTCCATTCTTGACAGAGGTAGCTGGACTGCGTTGGGCTTTCCGTACGCTACTTGGAGGCGATGTCTTGGCAGATGTGGTCATCGGGGTCGCTTGAGCGGGCGCAAACGCTTGCCGGATTTTGTAGCCAACAATGTGGGGCCTGCTGCCCCGTGGAGAGACGTCGAAGAATTCACAGTTGGCGGTTAAGTAACGCTGGTAGTGTATGATTGTCCAGCGGTCGGTCAATATGCCTGTCTCTTTGCTTGGGATGAATACTTTGTCATTGCCTCTGCCTTCGCCTTGATTATCGGTTGGCACTGGCACCCAGAAGGTGTAACTCCTTTGGTACAGGACAGCCTTCATCACGGGCCATTTCTTTGCTACGAGGTCGAATTTATAGTGCACGACTCTGGAGTAGTCAGCAGGCCGAAACCCCTGGGGTTGATTGTCGTGAAGCTCGAGGACACAATCCATTCGCTTCGAAGTGGCCAGAGATAGCTTGCCACACGCACGAGGCTATGCACTGGTCTGTGAGGGATCTAGCAGATAGCCGTTTGCGATGGTGGACGGAGGACGACGTTGCTCGTTCGAGTCCGAGCTTATGCTTGGGCGTGATGGTGGATTGCTTCGAGGACTTGTGAACCTGTGAAGTGGACGAAGAGTCGGGACAGGCTTACCCTTCGAAATTTAAGTCAGACACCTGCAAGCAGCACAGCCTGCGACGCTGCAAGCAGTAAAGGAAGGGAGCCGTTGTTTGCAGGTTGTTGGACACGGTTGCAGCAATCTCGCGAAGTAGTTCCGCGCGAGCAGGATGAAGTGCCGTGGGTGGAAGTGCGCTAGATACCTCCGGCGGCCTGTCTTGTCTTGTTGAGTACTGCACTCCTTACTGGCGCCTGGCGTTCCTGTATCTGTTCTTTGGCAGCTCTGCTGCTTGACAGAGATCACAAAAGGTTTAGATGAACGTGGACGCAAGTTTCCTTCGAGATGCTTCGATGTGTGCAGCCACGAGGTAAGTGTCTGTCCTGGCTCTACGAATCAACGACTTCAAGCTGCAAGACTGCGTCAGCTCGAGCTGTCTGGGGAACATGAAATGCAGAGGAGGATCTGTTAGCGCCGAAGATCAGCATGCTTCTGGTTGTAATTATAGCTTCGTGGTCCTGTATCATAGCTTGTAACGCCTGAACCAGCCCCCTCTGGGTGCGCATGTCCGCCCACCTCACGCATCAGAGGACGTCTGAGTAGGGCATAATGATCATTGATGACAATTGCCTGATTTCTTTCTGGACGGCCCAACAACAGCAAATGGCAGCAAAATGTTCGGTGAGCATCTTTGGACGCAACCGGAGGTGTCAATCAAGGTCGGTCCGCCACGAAGAGTTGTAGGAGCTGCCCAAACCAGAGGGACGGGTCCTTGACCTCGAGAATTCCATGTAGCTTTGATCGCCTCGCTCCTCGGCAATGCTGGGTGGTGCTGATACTGGCTGGCCCCGACCGAAAGCGCTTGCGACAGAGGACCTGCGTGAGTTGCTCCCGACTTGTCCGCTCCTCACTCCTACAACCTCCAGCTGACCCTGACGCTGCTCACGCATGTGAAATTCGTAGTTGGTCATCAGGGTGTTGCGAAGCGTGTCCAGCCTGGCCTCGTCGTGCACCAAGCCTGGATTGCCCTTGCCAGCGATCCAAAAGGTGTAGTCCTTTCTCTTCCACGAAACCCGCAATGCAGGATAGGCACCAATGCTAACGATGGCCGCCCGTCGCAAGACAATGCGTGACCAGCCACGGCCTGGCTTGCAAGTCACGAGGTCGGCAACGTGGGCAGCGTCGTTGCTCATCGAGTACCGAGGGAGTAGTGTCGAAGGGGCTACGGTCCTGCGGTCTGAGATGCCACCGGCAGATTGTTGGACACACTTGATGGTCTGCCTTTGTACTTGCAGAAGACACTCGATTAATTGGTCGACCTGAAAGATACGACGCCAGCCCAAATTTTGGCAGGGACGCGGCTGCAAGGGCATGTACGGCCAGTAGGCTGTACGCAGGAAAGGATATAAGCCGGGGGTCACGGTCAGCTGGCGCTCTCCACCTAGGGGAGGAGCAGTGCGGCACGTGTGGAGATAATTTGGCTTCGCAGTACCATGCGAGTCTAGCTTGATGATAGAGTGTCAACGCTTCTGATGATGCTGTATATCCTGTCGGACAATGCTGTAGATGTCAGGGCTGACCAGAGGAGCCAGAATGATGTTGCAGTTCGTCTGGGATTGGGGGAGAGGGGCAGAACGCCAGGCTGAAGTTACACCCTGTGCTGACCCCTGTGCTGACCTATCTTATCCGAGACGCTTTTGCCCGCCGCCGTTGACCAACCGAACAAGTCCGCCGATGGGATGAGCGTAACCAGGACTCTAGGACATCGAGCCGGGTGAGTCTGGCTCGCTGAGAGAGCGTTCAAGGTAGGCATTGTAGCTCGCAGCTCCTGTGTGTCTCGAGAAGCGGGTGCTCGATCAACCTTGTGCAGCTCGAGCATGAAGGCGTCCTCTCTGCGTCAGCGCAATTGACTTGATACAGCCTGTGGAGCGACGTCGACGCATTCAAGATCAGCTGCGGGTCTGTGGTCGACTCGTGGTGGCCTGGCGCCCTCGCTGCAGCTGCAGTGACCGTCTGGAGCGGAGTCAAGCAATGGACGATGGAGCGACGGGCAACGGGGAAGCTGATGCAGAGAGAGCAGTGGCAGAGAAGTGCAGTACACGCAAATGCAAAGCAGGACGTATACGCAACCATGGCTCAACGACGCCTGACCCGACATCCAGATTGATTTCACTGATAAACCCCTCAAGCACGACAAGACAAGATTCTATAGGCGATGGTGACCCGCAAGTGCGACGGACTCGTGGGACGCGATAGCACTGGCTTGGTCATGATTGACGACATGTTGGTCAGGAAGAGACCCCAGCGTCTGACTTAATATCCCTGCACGCAGGTCCCCCTAGAGATGGTGACGTGCTCGCAGCCCTTGCTGTCGGTATTGAAAACGGCGCCATCAACAGTCCCAAAGTCGCAGGGGGTCTCGAATTCGTCGTTGAGCAGGCAGCCAGTGATGCGTGCCTCTCCACCGGTATAGACATCGACACCGAGAAGGTTGGGTCCATGGCTGTGGACGATAGAAAAAGTGAGCTTGACCCTCCACTACGCTGGGTTTGTAGAATGAGCTTACCAGGTGGTGAAGCAGTGCTCAAATGCCAGAGTGTGGGTCCTGCAGATGCAAGATCATCGATGTCGAAACGCTTCAGCAAGAGATTCGTCCTAATGGGTGCCGGACACACTTACGACGAGGTGTGGGCGCATCCAAGATCATTGATTCCCCAAAAGTTTGCGTCTGTGCCGTCAAAGATGCTATATTGACAGACTGGGATAACGGGCTTGCCAGCCTCGGCGGGATAGGTGCAGCTCAGGGTACCGGGGTCGCCGTGAGAGTAGGTGATCTCGCTGTACAAGAGGTCGACCGTTCGGTCGTTGAAGGTGTAGGTCGGCGGGCAGACGAGGAAGGCTCCATCGGCGGGGAGGACGAGGCCGGACGAGGGCGTGCTCGATGCGCGTGGCTGGAGGCGTCCTGCACGGCGCAGCTTGGCTCGACGCGTGAGATCAGAGTCGTATGAAGCGTCGCTGGCGGAAGCGGGTAGGAGGAAGGCGGTCGCGACGAGCGCGAGGGCAGCTGCGATGTCGCGCATGGTGGGTGGAGTTCAAAAGAGTGTGAGTGTATTTAAACGAGTGTGGTGGTTGTTAATGAGCGTGGGTGACTGTCGATGCTGTAAACGAGTGTGGTGGTGGTAGGTCGAGATGGGGAGGGACGAGGTGTTGGGGCAGGACCAGGATGCAGCGAGCAGACCGTCAGACAGTCACGCCCGAGCAGCATGCCACGCCAACACGGTGCAGCGGTGCTCGTGTGTGTGTTGTTGTCGCTGTTTTGCTCTGTTTACGCGTCTCCGCATGTCAGCGCTGGCAGGGACGGCTGCAGCAAGGTTTCAGGCCTCTGACAGCGCAGTCTACGCGGTGCACACGCGCAGAGTGGGCCTCTCGAGCCGTCCGTCTATAATACACGGTCTGGCCCGTCGCTGCCATTTCCCGTGGCACGCTGGCCATGCGCCGTCCATGACCACTGGCATGCACGATGATGAAGAGGCACGCAGCTCCTGCTGCTCTGGCCCCACCACCGCAGTGACACGCCGTGACACGCACGGCGGCACCGGTCTCATGCACGCACGGCACACGCATGCCTCTGCTCGTGGCCGCACCTTGTTTACGCGACGTCGCGCTCTTGGACGAGTCTCCACTGTCAGGCGGCATGGCATGCACAATGTGGCAGGGACAGACAGATACACAACTGTTCTCTCCGTGACAGCTCGCACGTGTGCTGTATTAGGGACACTGCCAGCTGAGCTGTCTTGTCCTCTCGTCCTCGTCCCTCTCCTGCTGAACAACTCTTGCTTGCTTTTCTGCACGGCTCACGACAGACCCTCTCCCACCACGCTCTTTACACACCCACACTCGTTTACAACACGCGTTTAACACACACTCTTTTACAACCCTTGCTCCTATCGCACCACCCTCTCGCCTGATCCCTTCCGCCTTCCTCTCCCATCGTCCTTCCTGGCCCGCGACCATGTCGCGGCATACCCAGCTCGCCCTACGCACACCCGTCCTCGCCGTCATATTCCACCTCCTCCTCGCAAGCGCGCTCGCTCAGTCGTCTGGCTTTGAGCGCCATGCACATCGCCAAGCTCGCGGTCTCGGCAAAGCGCGTCTTCCCACACTGGCAACACGCAGACTCGGTGCCCGGCAATTCGACGAGATCATCGACGAACCCATTCCTGACGACGTACCCGATGTCCCTATCGACGATCTGCCAACTGACGAACAGGCTGTAGAGGACAGCCTGCAAGGTGAGCAGAGCTCCGATCCTTCCTCCTGCAAAGAGACATACCTGACTAAATAAGATGCATTGCTACTCTCCGCTTCTCGACACAGGCTACGTCCCAACCGAAGAGATCGAACTCGACGCCTACACGCCGGAGCAAGCACAGCTAGACAGCGCAGCTGTAGTTCAAGCAAACGGCGGCCTTGCCAACAGCCAGGAGGTCGAAGCCATCGATAGCGACGGATGGGCCGCTCCTATCTCGTCCGAGCAAATGCAAGAGTCTATCTCGTTTGCCGAAGGTCTGCCTTTGTGCGCCCGTGGCCTCGGCAAGCGATGCGACATGGAGCAAGCAACTAGTGGAGAAGTCGGCTGGCTCGCCAGATCTCTTGCTCAGCCTGGTGTTGTGCGTCACTCCTCCATCGCAGAAATTCCAACAAGGTACCTTGTACTGACGCGGGCATTGTTCGATTTTGCAGCCTCCCGAGACGGCACTCACGACTTGGCTTGGGAATTTGCGCAGCGGTACGCTGTCTCAGGATGAGACACCGTATGCCTCTTCTCTGACAATTACGTCGTTCTTCAGTCGGTCGAACAAAAGTACTGCCTAGTTCGAATGTCGCTGTGAGTTGAGGTGAAAATTTGGAGTTGGAATAGACCATTGCTAACGACTCGTTTGCTTCCAGCTTGGAGGAATTCTGAGAGGCTTCCTAGGCCTGAGAGATCCCGTTGAGGCGTCTTTCAATGCCAAAGTGGCCACGATTCAAGAGGAGGCCAGTCGCCTGCTCGCCGCCGGCGAGGTTGACGAAGCTGCGGGTGAGTTGTCGGCTGACTTGCGGGCTGCAACCCCGGGTACAGCTAGGCTCACGCAATGACTATGAAGGCAAGACGCTGCTGGGTGTCATTCAAGACATAGTAGGACAGACTGTCCCGATCCCTGAAGGAGAAGTGGCCATCACCAAGAACCTTGCAAAGAGCATTGGGGACAACGCTTTTGCCCCCGATGCAACGAACACAGGCGTTATCAAGACCAGTGCGCCTCCATCTTGCCATTGCGTACCGGTGTTGAAGCCTCTAAACTATCCTTTGCCACAGCTTATTCCTTTTTCAAGCTCATTCGCAAGCTGTGCCAGTCCAATGCCTTCATTATGGACTTCACAGGCCGAGCTCAGCTCAATGAGCTAGTCCAGTCTCAATTCGATCTCGCTACCGGTAAGTCATCGCGTAGCAAGGCCATGCGCTTAGTCTAAATCTGAAGACTAATCCCAATAATGCTTACAGGTGGCAGCAATGACGTCGTCTGGCGCATGGAGGACGAGATGAAGAACTTGCAAGCTGTAAAGGGCGGCAACATTCTGTCTCACTTCAAAGCTGCTTGGCGTAAGGCAGATTCCGCGCAGCCCCGCCGGTATTCAGACGGAAGGCTGACATACCCTATTGCTCTGATAGGAATGAGCGCTGCCATTCGCGATGCCTACAAAGGAGGCGACGGGGTGCAAGTAGACGGGACTGCTGTGGAGACCTTCAAATCAGCCTTAAAAAGCGCATTAAACATCCGCAACACTGCCACCACCGAAACCTTCTTCAAGTTATCGCTCAGCGCAGAGATCGATGCGTGGCAAGCATTCCTGGAGCCCCACATCGATGCTGCCAAGATAGGCGACGCGAGATCCATGTATCTCAGCGAACCTTCTATCAAGGCTGTATGCTGCTCTCACGTTCACAAATTCCCGCCGCACACTCTGACACTGCTATCTTGCTCAGATCAAAGCCATGCTGGAGCAACAGTACGGCGCCAACGATGGACTTCAAGAGCAAATAATAAACACAATGAATGGTATTTTCGACTCTACTTATGGAGACATCAAGCCCGCAGCTCTGCAAAATGTCATTCGCGACCAAATCATTTACAAGCTTGATCCGGGCTCTGCCAAAGTCATCCCGGAAGTCCACGAAGGCGTAATGTCGCCAACATCGCTGGTCAAAGTAATGGCAGATGTCACGACTGGCGGAGTCTCGACATCGGCAATCAAGGAATTCTTCACCAGCAACCTCGGCAAGACAGCCATCGAGAAAGGCAGTGCTGCCTTCGAGAGCGTAAGCTAAGCTGTGACTGTAGAGAGCCTGTCAACAATGATGCTGATTCCTTTACCTTTGCAATAAAGGCTGTATTAAAATTCGCAGACTGTAAGCTTGTGATGATAATATAAGCGCCGCAGTAAAAGCTGATAGGATGTTGGTCTAGCCGGAGCACCCATTACCGATAGCAACAAGGCACTCGAAGGCACCTTTCCCCTGACTAGGGCAGGTATGCGCAAATTTGCCGAGGTAAATAGACTGCTGCCTACTTAAGCATACATGTCAGTGCTTACATAAATTTTTCTTGCGATTGGTGCAGACTCTTCTCGAAATGCAGGAACTCATCAATAAGGCCACTGCAGACAAACGCGCCGGTCTCATCAGCCGATTGTCTGTCAAAGCAAGAGCAGACCTGTCTGACCTCACTCGTCACTATACACCCGGCTACACGAGCGACTTGGACATCTACCCAGTTTGTCTTTTGTTTCAAGCACGTTGACAAATGTAGCAGCAAGCTCACGCGTCTCGCCCACGCAGATCAGCAATAGGATCCAGCAGTTCAGAAATGACAAGCTCAACGCTCTCAAATACTCTGCCTGGGATTACGAGGATATCACACGAGAGACATTACTTGAGATAGATGAAATCGTGGCATCGTTCCAGCAGATGATGCACACGGCAAGCAGAGGCCTCGGTGAGCATCTGGTTGCATGTGTGTTGCCAGACCAGCCCGCTGACTATAGTCCCACCGACCACAGCCTTCAGCCCGGACTCGGCGCAAAGCTTAGAAGCAGTAGAAGCCTTCGGCCGGTTGCTCTCTAATCGATATGGCGTTGCGGACGACGCAGTGCAGGTCATGAAGAAACAGCTTCTCAACTCGGGCTACGGAAGTCAAGGTATGCCAATTCAACTTGAGTTCAAGTCATTTTGTCTCAGCCTGCTAAACGTCATACGCTTTACCTCGACCAGCTATCAACAAGATCCGCTTGATGCTCCGCTCCGCAGTACCATACATGGGGAACACCCTCATCGACTTTTATAAGATTCCAGACGCAGACTTACTGAGGGCCGAGCTGAAGAAATATCAGAAGCTCAAGAATATTGGCAAACCACCCAAGGGCGGTTCTTCATAGATGGGCTTCGACTTCAGACCATTGCAGCCAACATGACTATTATTGCCACTTTTGGCTAGAGATGTGAAGCTCTGTATGACTGTGGAGTCATGTAGAGGTACCGGAAACGATGTTCAGTCATATAGGTGCACGACGGGAGACACTGCCTACAGCCTTCCACCGGCAAGCCGGTGCTGCTTGACTGCACGGAAGAGCAGGGGTGGCTGCCCAATGGGCAGCCCACAATACATAGATGCGAGTTTCTATGACACATAGGGAGAGTTACACACAAACGATCTCTTCCGAGAGGGTCAAGAGCTTCTGCTGCCTGCTGCCTGTTGTCTGCGCCAGTCAAGACTGTTGCCAAAGAATGTCATTCGAAAGGAACGACATTTCAAGGACGTGATTCCCCTCGCAAAGGTATGGTGGAAGTTCACGCATTCAAAGGAAGCGCCGAAAGCCCAATTACAAGTGACCAGAACAACGGACAAGGTGACGTTCTTGAAAGCATCTTTGAACCACCCATGCTGTTTCAGCATCCCCTAGATGTAATCCGCCTCCGGGAAGCTGATCCTAACAAAATCGTAATAATACGGCAGGGACATAATATTCCCGCGAAGTGGCGCAGAGGAGACAACAGGGGTCTTCTTTCACAAGTTCGGCGCAGGTCCCCAAAATGCCACTTCGTCAGGCTTGAATCCCGTCGGTCCCGTCTGCCAGTGGTCAAACTTGAATCGGGTCATGATCTGGTCACAGTACTGTCCGAGAACCCTGCATCACAAAGATATGGCTCAGTGGCGCCCAGGGCAGAAGTTGAGTGTTGGCTACTCACTCTCCGCTCGGACCATCGCAGGCATGATTGGCAGCGTATGTCCCATCCCCGACCCAGTGTGGAGTTGGGTAGTTAGAATCTTGGAAGCGAATACCAGACTGATACTGCGCGCGAAATCAGTAAGTTGGCAAAGCTTCACATACGTCCAAGCTCGAAAACGACATACCACCCAGTCGGATGTATCCCAAGGCAAGCTGTTCTTCATCAAAAATGCGGTTTGGAAGAAGGTTTCACGCTTGCAGCCAGCAGCAATGCTAGAATAATTGGATTAGCGTGGGTAGCTCAACACAGCCAGGGCCTCGGCGCTTACGTTGGATCTTCCAATGTGCAGATAGGGACATTCTGCGCAATCCAAATTGGCACGGTTTAGGGCGGTCTGTAACGAGGAGCGAGGGAGTCCCTCTTACCCAGTAGCAGTCACCAGTAGAACTGGCTACTTTCTGCTCGGCGAATGCCGATTTGACGTAGCTCAGTTTGGGGTAAGTCTTGTCGAATGCAAGATTTGGAGCTGGATATTTTCTGTTGATTTCGTTGTTCAGCTCTAATCCACATGTCGTGCTGACGAATAACTTACTGATAACACTGCGTTACAAAATCGTATAGACAGGGGGCGCGAATGTCAGTCGCTGTCTATAAAGATGTTGAAGCTCAGTGACTACACCTTTTCGCTAGTGGCAGCAATGATCTCGCGTGTGGTCGTGCGAACTGTACCGTCTGCGTCGGGAAGCTCCACAAAGCCCTGCTCTTCGATGCTCAAGTCATAATCGGACAGAGCTGAGATTTCGTTCCAGGGGAATGGATTCGGAACAGCGCTATTCTGGACCGGCCGTCGGAGTTTACTGACATGCAAGCGGTCTGTACTTGAAGGAAGGCGAAGGCCGTACTGGTAGCTGACTCACTAGATGGACTTGCCGTCCGCGCCACAGAACCAGGCATCGCTATAGCCCAAGTTGTCGTGAAGGTCATTGTTCTTGCAACCTCCAGTCTTGTACGCATCCGGCTGAAGCCTGAAGCGGATGGATCCGACGTTTCAGCGAAGTTTGACCTTGAGAGGCAAAGTTGCACGTACTTGAGCAAGTAGACACTCTGAGCTTCTAGTGCCGTCAGGAAACTTTGTTTCTTCCAGAGGGAAATAACGCTGCAAGCATGATACGTCATTCAGGGAGGTTTTGACCTCATGAATGAGAACGTGCCGCACTTGTTTTCTACATCATCGTAATTGAGAGCATCGACTTGCGGACTCAGGTAATCGGAAGTTGAGCCAAACTTGGTCTGGAACATCACGGGCGTGCCCATATATTGTTTCCACTGGTCGGTCAGCTGCTCATCCCAAGTCTTCATGACGTTGTGGAAGAGCGTAGTCATCCTGTTTGCAAGGACCTGGGCGCTACCAGACAAGGCCATGGCTGGACACGGTATGAAATCAGCGAGCGCCACTCCGAATCTTCTGTTCCTCTGGACTCACGGCTTGATTCTCGCATGAGGTTGACAGGGCTCTTGCCCTGCGAGTCTTTGACAGCAGTGTAGCCCTGTGTGTAACGTAATGCTCTTGAGCTCCGGGCAAAGATGCTGGCGTGATAGACAACTCACGGCTTGTATCGTCTGCTCCGCTATCAAGACGAACATTGCCGGACTTTGGAACAAGAATGTTAGCATCATCACGGCATCGAGCGATTGAAAAGCTCACGGGTATGCTACGCTGACGATCTGCCAAGTTGCTTTAGCTTTGGCGCTTGTTCCTTGTTCGCCACCGGAAACTCACCATGAGCAGAGCAGGCAAGATATCGAGGCCAACCTTCCAGATGGATACATCCGCGTCGTACGGCGTAGGATCAGGATAGTAAGTCGGTCGAGCGGCTGGGGAAAGCATGTATGTGTCCATCCAGGTGCCGAAGTCCATGGCACTATGAGCAGCGAAGAGCTCAGTCGTGTGGGGACAGATCGGCAACCGTATTACTTACCCCTTCACGTTCCTATAGTACTCCTGCGTCTGACCAGTGACGTAGGTGTATCCGTCCATTGCCCAGCTGAGATAGTATGCGCGAATCTTATCGAGGCTCCAGGTGTTCCATCCTCTAGTGTCTGAGTAGCCGCAGTTGCCCTGCTTGGTAGCGCTGAGCAAGACCGATCAGTTGTGCGCAGTCAGCTTTTGATGGATACATAGCCTGTCACATGCAAGGTCTCACAGCAGGCAGGACTTGAGAGAGCCGGTGGACAAGCCGTACGTGGCGAGAATCTCGCGAATCCATCCCCCTGCCAAATTGTTCTTTAGGTCGTACGCGGAGGCTCCGTCTGAAGAAGCGATCTTGTAGTTGCCCCAGACCCAGTTTGGCATGCCCAAGGTATTGTTCTTCCAGACCCAGTCGCTGAGAAGCAAAGGCGAGGGGAGAGCATGAACAGGGCGGCCGGGAGAAGCACGTGAGTTGGACTAGACTCACGAAGGGAGGTCCTGGTAAGGGAACACTGGCTTCTTGACGGCAGAAGCAGCGGGCTTGTTGCTTGTTGTTGTTTGCCTGCCGGCCTGGAGCGTGGGCTTTGTCGTGGTCGTCAGCTTGCTCGTTGCTTTTGCCGTGGTCTTGGGCGTTGTCGATGTCTTCTTCGAGCTCGTCGTCGCCGCCTTGGTGGTGGCGCCCCTGCCAGCGCTGAGCGTGACCGTCGACGTCGTCGCTTTGGGAGTGGATTTGAGCGCACTGCTGGTGGTCTTGGCCGATGTAGCGCGCTGTGTGGTCAGCGAGCTCGTCTTGGTCTTCGCGGTGGTCGTCCCGCCGCGTGCAGGATTGAGAGCCTGACCATGGACCTCGACAAGCAGTGCGGCCAGTCCAACCAGCAGGAACAGCAGCAGCCGCCCATGGGCCAGCTTGCCCGTGTCGAGCTTCATCTTGACGGTGTGAGTAGTGCGCTGTTGCGGCCTCAGCTATGGCGGATGGGACTTGGAGCTGATCCTGCGAGTTTGCAGCAAGCCGCAAGCGTGCACAGGAAAGCGACAGCGACAGCAACAACAGCAGCAAGGCCGGTCTCGTCCAGCCGCTCACCACGCCCGTGTCCATGCTGTTGACTGGAATCGCTGGTCTTGCCCTGCCCTGCCTGCCTGCGTGTCCGGCCTCTGCCGCTGGAATGCAATTGTCATCGCCCAACTCAAACGCCCTGCCTGCCCACCTGCCGGGCGCATTCGACAGCAGGGGCAAGGCATGGAGCTTCACTTTTGGAGTCAAACACTGACAAAAGACCACATCGGAGACACGACCCAGGCATCCAGGGTCTCGCTGATTGCGCCGAGCTGCTGAAAGCCACGCCTGTCAACAAAAGCAGCATCGCGGCCAGTCACGTGCATGGCGGGCTTCTTCCTTCTTGCTCTCCAGCAGCTCGCAAGTGGTGCAGCAGGACTGACGGTCATCCACTGCACAGCGCACCTCTGTCGAGCTTCAAGCTGCCTGCCAAGGCTTCCACTTTCTGGTCTCTGCTCGACCGTCTTATCACCCAACCAGCTTTCCCTCCTCAAGAGTCACAACCATGCACCTGCACCTTGAAGCGAGCGCCCTTGCTTGCACACTCGCTCTCGCCAACATTGTGCAGGCCGCTATCACGGACGGCTACCTGACACAGGGCGTCAGAGACCCATGGAGCCCATTTGACGACGTCGATCCATCTGGATACACCGACTCGAGCTTCTCCTTGGTCTACGGTCAGAAGACTGGAGACAGCTCGCGATACGATGGCACGTGAGTTGCCAAATACACGAGGTGAGACCAGTGTCTTTTATACTGACCTTTCCAAACGGATCACAACAGCGCTCTCATGTACAATGTCTCCCGGCCTGGCCAAATTGATCCCATCGAGACAACCGTCCGACCTCTGTGCGTATCTGTTTGAATGATGGCATGTGGCATATCTGCAACATCACCACTGATCTGAAATGAATATCCCCCTTGGACTGCAGTTGTGGACGCTACAACAGGCCTGAATTATTCACCGACGGGGACACAGACTATATCGGATGCAGTAGCAATGGCAACCTCGCCAGCTATCCGGGCGATTACAAAATGCAGTGGGCGGATGACCCACTCGGTGGCTTCGAAGGCTATCCTCAAGACGTCATGGCCGACCCCTGGACGCCTACATACTGTGCGTGCCTTCCTTGTCGCCCCTCTACTGGCCTATTAGGGCGCTACTGAGCTGACATTTGACCGTTTATTCTCATGACCAGATGACCGCGACGAGTGCTATAAAGACTGTCAGTACGATGACAACTGCGTAGCCTTCAACTTTTATTTCCGCTTCAAGGCCAACTTCATCTTCAACGACGTCAAGGCCTTTGGCAATGGAGTCACAGACGGTGCGCTGTACGACAACGACCGCGGTGAATGGATCTTTCAAAGCCTCAACTTTGTCGCGCCTTATGTGAGCGTGCGCAGGTCCGACGATAGCGGCAACTTGTACCCCTCTTGGAACGTCTGCGAGCGCTATTCCCAGTTCCCAGACCCTGTGATCCGCCAGCAGCCGGTGTATCCTGTTGCAGGCTCGCAGTGGTGGTTTAAGAATACTGCGCCTGGGTATAAATCATGGGTAGCGAAGACGAAGACGATTTGGTAGCTGCGGAATCCGTTAGGTACCGATAATAAGATGTCAGTCCGGTCAACCGGAAGGCATTTGTGGGGAACGAGCTGGAGGCTTGGATAGTTGTATACTGGTGCTTTGTTACGGTTGAAGCATTGCAGCTGAGAGCCAAGAGGGCCTGCCAATGTCACTGCAGCGTGAGAGTGTTGAGATGCAAGGCTTTGTCCGGCCAACGGGGTCTCTTCGCCACCGCTGAACTCGGGAATAGAAGCTGCCATCCAGTCGCCCATAGCAGCGATATCTTACTATTACGTGTATGTATTGCATATCATCTTGAGCAAGCCAAATCGAGCCTGCCGTCGATTCTCTTTTCCCTCTTGGTCCTCTCGATCATCCACCAGCCAGCTGGACGCCGTTGATGCTGTTTCTTGCTCAACTGGGTCTTTGAAAGCTCAGTCGCGCCCACTGCTGCGGTCCTGTTCGTGCGTGCGTACCGTACTCGTACACGTACTGATGGTGTGCGGTGTGCGGAATACGGTATCATAGGGCCTGGCCTTGCTTCTGCATTCCTGAGGACGGTCATCCATCTGCAGAGGCACGCCCTGCAACGCGCACATCAACATGCCGACACAACCTCTCTCTCGCGCCGTGCTGAGGCCTGTTTACGCGAGTCTGGACCCTGCCGGCGTGCTGTCCGTTCCGTGAAGGTCTGCATGGCCTGCACGCCCACCAGTCTACGGGCACGGGCACGGTAAGTTCACTGCAAAGAGGTCCATCATACGGCAGAGGGCAGGGCAGCGAGGAACTCGCGCGCGACGTCAACGCGTCGTAAGAAGTGTTGATTGGTGTTTATTGAGCGTCTGTCCCTGCTGCAGCTCCTCGGTCAAGGATCCTGCCTTGCGCCAAATCGCACTTCTCTCTCTCTCTCTCTCTCTTCTGCTACTGACCATCTACACTCACGCCTGGACAGCGTCGCTGCGTCCACCACACACTCGTTTTCACCTACACTCGTTTAACACCACACTCTTTTTGACTGCACCTCCCACCTCCCGCTCCCCTCCCCTCACGTTTACGCCTTCGCATCCGCCACTGCAACTCGCGTACAGCACCTATGCCACGGCAGTCAACACTAGCCGGGCGGGCGTCCGTCTGGGCAATCCTCCTGCACCTCCTCCTTGCTAGCGCCCATGCTCACTCCTCCTCCGGCTTCGGACGCCACGCTCAACGCCAGTCAAGAGGCCTCGGCAAGGCTCGCCTACCCTCACTCGCTACTCGCCGACTGCACGCTCGTTTTGAACCCATCGACACGGAACCAATAGAAGATCCAGAAACTGCACCGGATCTTGAGCCCATTTCTGGCGACGATGCGGTCCCACTCGACCCGGCTGTGGTCGATGAAAACTTGAACGGTAAGCAAAGGCGTTACTGGCGGGTCTCTTGCCGGCCTGCATGTGTTGTACGTGTTGCTGATTTGCCTTTGACCAATTTGGTGAATGCAGCCTTTCTCCCTGCCGATGAGGTTGCATTGGATGCCTACACCCCCGACCAAGAAACAATAGACCGCGCCGCCGTTGTTGAAGCCAATGGCGGCTTGGCGGATACTACCGAGGTCGGTAGCATCGACGCGCAAGGCAACGCCGCCCCCATTAGCGCGGAAGAAATGCAAGAGTCCATCTCCTTCTCGCAAGGACTCCCCACATGCGCCCGCAGTCTTGACAAGCGATGCGACATGGCACAAGCTACCAGTGCAGAAGTCGGCTGGCTGGCTAGAGGTCTCGCTCAAGGTGGTGTACGTATCTTCATTTGTGATGCCGGAGAACACGAATGTACATATCTGACCTGCTTCTGATCTGATCTTCCATTGCATCTCACAGAGTCCTGCCGATGCTCTCACTCTATGGGTTGGCAAATTGCGCGACAGTAGGTTTATGTGGCCTTTATGGTGTTGCGCATACTGATGACATCTTCTCGCTACCTCATAGTTGGTCGAGCTACCATGCCCACCTCGGACGCCGTAGTGAGTTGCATATTCTGCTTCAAGTCAAAAGCCGCCTGCTGATCGCCACTCGACCTCAGCTCGGCGGCATTCTCAAAGGCTATTTCGGCCTCAACGACGTCGATCCAGCAGTTCAGAATGCCAACGTACGTACTATCAGAGACGAGATTGAACGTATTGTCGATAGCAACGAGCTTGATGAGCCCGCCGGTGAGTGACTCTCCTCGCTGCCGGCGTGTGGCGCGCTTGACACTGACTTGCGACCGCTCGACGTGACATGACTTGCAACGGCTTGATGTGACATAGGCAACACAATACTTAGGGCCATCGAGTCAATCGGTGGTAATGCAGCCAACATACCCGAAGGCGAAGTCGCCATCACGCAAGACCTTGCAAAACAGATTGGCGACAATGCATTCCGGTCCGACGCAAAGAACAAGGGCGTCATCAGCACCAGTATGTCACTCCTCGTATATGCTTTCCTCGCGGCAGTCGAAGCCGCACATTGTACTGACTCACCTTTTGGACGATACTAGCATATTCCTTCTTCAAGCTTGTTCGAAAATTATGCCAGGCCAAAGCTTTCACCATGGACTTCACTGGCCGCACTCAGCTAAACGATCTGGTAGCCTCTAAATTCACTCTTGAATCAGGTAAGTTATCACCTGTGTCGCGCGGATTGCATGCAGACATGCAGGGGCTGACAGAGTGTGTAGGCGGTAGTCAAGATATAGTTTGGCGACTAGAGGACGAACTCAAGAACCTGCAGGAGAAGAAAGGCGGCAATATTCTATCCCATTTCAAGGCCGCTTGGCGTAAGTCTAAATTGAGGGTTCAGTAGTGGTAAAGTGGGGCTGACAATATATATTGGCATCGAAAGGAATGCGCGCTGCCGTTGAAGATGCTTACAAGGGAGGTGCCGGTATACGAACCGACAATGGCCTTGTAAACGCTCTCAGATCCAAAGTACAAAATGCTATCACGATACGTCAAGGTTCCCCGAACGCTGCCTTCTACAAACTATCTCTCGACACCGAAGTTGCAGCATGGCAAGCCTTTTTGGAACCTCACGTGAGAGCTGCAAGGACGGGAGATGCAATCGACATGTACCTGAACAATCCAACCAAAGACGCGGTCAGCTGCCCCCCTAATCCGATTTTATGAAACCCACAATACAGAATACTGACTGTACAACATTTCATCAGATCCGCAGCCTGATTCAAACCGAGTACGGGCGGAGTGCAGATGTGGCCAATCAAATCATCCGGGATATCAATTCCATCCTGGACTCTACGTATGGAGACACTGAACCTCAAACGCTGCAGGATGTTATCCAAGCAAAGATTATCGACAAGCTAAATCCCGGCTCCGCAAATGTCGTGCCCGAAGTCGTTGACGGCGACGAGATGTCCGAGGATGCATTGGTGAGAGTCATGGCGGATGTCACTACCGGTGGCTTGTCTACTTCGGCGATCACGGACTTTTTCACCGCCAACGCGGGCAAGACTGCCATCGTAAAGGGTAGCGCAGAATTTGACAGCGTGAGCAATATGGAAACAGTGCATCTTCGAATGTGTGCGATTCACTAAATCTTTCATTCCGCAATGCAGGCTGTCATGAAGTTTGCGGACTGTGAGCCACGCAGAGCACGAGTGTCAATAAGCGTCGAACTCTACTGATGCGGTCATTATCAGCTGGAGCGCCAATCGATAGCACCAATCCCCGACTTCAAGGCACCTATCCGCTGACGAGAGCTGGAATGCGCAAGTTTGCCGAGGTGAGTCAAACTATTCCTGAAGACGTACTTGCGGCCCCTGCTCAAGCTGACTTTCTTCTGAACCGCTAACAGAGACTGTTGGACATGCAAGAAATAATCAATGAAGCGGACCCGGCTACACGCGCGGCTACCATCGACAGACTTGCTAGAGAAGCGAGGTTTAATCTGGGCGACTTGCAGAATGACTACACGCCTTCGTACACCAGCGAGCTGGAAATCAAGCCAGTTAGTTCTCTTGAACCTTTTCCTCTTCGTATTAGACCTGACTCACCAGCGATATTTACAGATCAGCAACAAGATCCTCAAATTTAGAAACGCTCGCTTGGACGCCATGAAGGGTTCCTCCTGGACATACGAGGATGTCACGCGGGAAACTCAGATTGAGATTGAGCAGATCGTGGGTGCTCTGCGAGACATTATGGAAACTTCGACCAAAGGACTTGGTAGGTCGATTTGAACAAGCCTGTGGCACGCGTGACAGTCTCATCTGACAATGACACTTTGATGTTACAAGCCTTCAACCCAGAATTAAAGCAGAGTCAGCTAGCCGCACAAGCCTTCAAGCAGCTGCTCGTCGATCGCTATGGCCTCGTAGGAGACGCTGCGGAGGTGATGAAACAACAGCTGCTCTCCTCCGGATACGGAAGCCGATGTAGGTCAAACGACACACTACTGTACGATGATGTGAGTAAGGCCGTCATATTAACTGTCTCTTTCTGCGTTCTAGGCATCAATACAATCCGCACCATGTTGCGCGCCGCCGTGCCTTATATGGGTCTCTCCCTTATCGACTTTTACAAGATCCCAGACTCCGAAGCGCTGCGTGATCTTTTGATCGAATACCAGCAAGACGCCTTGGGTGCCATCCAGAACGGCGGGGGCGCGTAGAATGAAGGTTTGAATGGCGACGAACGAGCAGTCGCGGACTTTAGCTTTAGGGGGAAAGGGTAGTCTTGCAATGGTAGATGGGAATGTAGGAATCAGCCCTGCGCTGTCGTGCACCCCGGCATTGTGGGCTTTGCAATTTGTTGTTCAGTTTCTCAGCTTGACGTTGGACTCTCCAAGGTCCTTGTAGAAGAATGTCGCTGCGACGTGGGTATGCCCGTCTCCGCTGAGAGCGTACTTGGGTATGGACCCAATCTGCAGTGCAAGAAGAGAGCCAATTAGATCTATACTGTGCAGAGGGCAGAAGTAGACAATAAGTGACTCACCGGTGTGAAGCCTCTGCGAGACACCCAATGAGGCTCTTCAGCATTTGCAGTGTGCACATGTTCATGACCAAGGCACAGCTGCTCACTGGGCGATATACAGCTTCTCACCAGGACTAGCTTGTTCGGTGTCCAATGTCTGCGTAGCAGCGTGTCAGCGTTGGACAACGAAACTTGATGATACGGGGCCTCTCACCAGCAGCCAGCGTCCGCGCTTTAACGCTTCTTCCTCGAGGAGCTTGAGGAGTTTGCCACCAAGTCCGCTATTACAGCTTCAGCCGTGCTGAATGAGCCGAGCCGTGGTCTAGGGCCTACCTCCTTCTGCATTCGGGATGCACGAGCATCTTCCTGACCTCGGCTCGGTGCGGTTGATTAACTTGCATTGCTGGCTCCAGGATCACGCAGCCAGCCACTGGCACGCGGTCGCCAGCTGTAGCTTGCCTCTGCACAGCGACAAAGAGCAGCGCGCGCCCTTGCTGGAGAGCGTCTCGCTGTAAATCCCACCATTGTCTCGCCTGCTCCACCGAGAAGGGCGGCACAAAGTTGATGGACGCTCCGCCTTCCACGCAGGCTTGCAAGAGCTCAGCCAGCGAGTCCCGCAGAGAGATGAAGCGTTCGAGCGTGCACAGCTCTAGCTCGTAGCTGTACTGTGATGATGGCATGTCGGGCCAGTGAGCGAGTGTTCTGTCTAAACGCAGTGTCACATTGCCCAATTTGTCCTGGTCAAGAGAAGTCCTGGTCGCTTTTCCCATTATTGCAGCAGCAAACAGCGAGCGCTCGAACGGAGCTTCAATCTCAGCAGCCGTGGTTGACGGAACCTGGCGCATGTCATGTATTTATGACACGAAGAAATGTCCTCGTAAGGCTTTTGCACGTGGCTGGAGAGGTAGGATAGATGATTGTAGTAAGGCAGACAGCATTTTGTAGACATGCAGATACATTGCTGATCTGTTGGCTAAGATCAACCATTTCAACTGATCTCGGAGCAGGTGCACTCTCTTTTCTTTGTGGGTCAATGGGCAGAAAGTGTTTCGATAGCATTGATTTCAACGTCTTCGTTTGAGTATACTGCGGTCATTTTTGGGCCTGACAAATACTGGTCCGTCGGTACTCCTACGAAAGAGTCCACTGAGCCAAGACGGAGTCCATCGGTGCCTCGCCTGCTCCGTATTAGACGCGTACGCTGTGCCTCTGACAAACTGCCCCTTAGGTGTGTCAGCCGACGGTCCTTTGGCTGCAGCTGACCGTCGCGGACGGACTCTTGCCTTCTGGTCGGTGTTCAACGGCCTGGATGCGTACGAGAAAGGCTGTTGCACGGCGGCAGTGGAGGATCTGCTTGAATAATGGGGTGGAGAGGTGGAGGTGCCAGTGACAGCAGCCTGCCTAGAGGACCCGGGCAAGGTACTTCGATGTGCTTGGTTGAGCGGGAATGTTGCTTGCGATTTTCCCTCTTTCGGCATAGCCTTGCCAGCTAGTCTCTCGCTCCCATCGGCCCACTGTCGATTTAATTTGTGCTTCACAGGCATGCAGGTTATACAGGGGTCACGGTAGGTGCCAGCGACCCAGAAGGTGAAACCTTCAGGATTCGTCAAGTACTGGGTGAAGTCTTCTGCGCTCATATGTGCCGGCCTTTTCATGAGCTCGCCTTCAACGTATCTTAGTGGATTCGCATAGCCATCGTGTCTGAACCAAATGCGTCCGTCGTAGCAATATAGGATATCCCTGGCACGAATCCGGGTGATTTTCCTCTTAGGCCTTGACATGTTCTGATCCAACACTCTTGAGTGTGTCCTGTTGTGCGAGTTCCTGAGGGGTAGTGAAGGGGCACCTTGCGAACTTCGGTGTGCGTTGTGCAGATATGGCATTTCCTTCGAGTTTGTAACCGTCTGCTCGGCCTTGCGGGCTACTTCCTTGCTCTCATTGGCCCACTGTCGATTGAATCTGTGATTCACAGGCATGTAGACCACATAGGGGTCGCGGTAGGTGCCAGCGACCCAAAAGGTGAATAGTTCAGGATTCACCAAGTAATGGGCGAAGTCTCTTGCAGTCAAATGTGCAGTGTCTTTCATGAGCTCGCCTCCGACATATCTTAGTGGATCGGCGTAGCCATCATGCCTTAACCACATGCTCCCGTCATGACAATGTAGGATGTGCCTGGCACGGACCCGGGTGATTTCCCTCTTAGGCCTGGATATGTTCTGATCCGACAGCCGAGAGTGTGCCATGTTGCGTGAAGTTCTGGACAGTGGTAGAGGGGCTCCTTGCGAGCTTCGATATCCGTCATGCAAGTATGGCACTTCCTTTGAGTTCGAAGCCTTCTGCCCAGTCTCGCCGGCTACTTCCTTGCTCTCGTCGGCCCATTGTTTGTTGAGTATGTGACTCACAGGCATGCAGATCACACAGGGATCTCGGCGGGTGCCAGCGGCCCAGAAGGTGAACTCTTCAGGATTTGCCACGTACTGGGAGAAGTCTTTTGCAGTCAGATGTGCAGGCCTTCTCATAAGCTTGCCTCCAACGTATCTTAGTGGATCGGCGTAGCCATCATGCCTTAACCAGACGCTCCCGTCATGGCCAAATAGAACCTTCCTGGAAGAGGCCTGGGTGATTCTCCTCTTAGTTCCTGTTGTGTTCATTTGCGAATTTGCACCTTTCTGCACAGCCTTGACGGTTACTATGTTGCTGTCATTGAGCCACTGTTCAGTGAGCTCGTGAGTTACGGCCATGAAGATAACGCGAGGGTCGCGATGAGTGCCATCGATCCAGAGAGTGAAAAGATTTGGGTCGGTCAGATACTCGGCGAACTGGTTATCCGTCGAATGGTCCGGCCTTCTGCAAGCGGTGCCGTCAATCAATATCAATGGATACGCATAGACTTCATGTCTGAACCAGCTGCTTCCGTCGTGGCCGTATAGGATATTCCTTGGAGAGGCGTCGGTGATCCTGCACATTGGTAGGTTCTTTTGCGAGTTTACTGCTTTCTGCACCGCCTTGCCGGCTACTTTCTTGCTTTCATTGGCCCACTGCTGATTGTATCTGTGAGTCCGGGGCATGCAAACAACGCAAGGATCGCCATTAGTTCCAGCGACCCAGAAAGCGTGTCGCCTTGCGTCGGTCAAGTATTCTGCGAACTCGTCTTCGGTGATATCATCGGGCTTTTTGAAAGGGGTCTTGCCATCAGCTCCCACCAGAAGCTCCGTTCCGCCATTGTACATAAGAAAGAGGCCGTCTGGCTTGTACAGGATGTTGACGTAAGAGGGTGGAGGGAGCAGCCTCTTGGGCCTTGGCTTGTGGTGATCATCAACCCAGACCCTTGCCATGATATGTGTAAAGCTTAGGGACCCAGGCTAGTGGGACTCGTCTGCAAGGTGCGATTCTTGATGGTGTGCAGCATGCGGTGTGATCCGCTGGCAGAGCGGTGGATGAGGCAACGTTGTGACGAGGAGACTGACCTTGCAGGGACCCTGGTTCTGAGCACAGGATCCGGATAGGACCTCGCGGAGGTTTGCCTTCGGCAGACAAGCGCTCGCAAGGTCAGGTGGACCATCTGCACGCGCTAATCGATCAAGGGACCCATCCGTAGAGGCTGTACTGCAGCACGACAAGACAGGGGCGGGTCTCCTCCACCAAATCTTGTTAGTCTAATCTGCAAGAGGCAGCTGAAGCGGGTCCGTGGGCAGGAGCTTGGACTTGAAGCTTTTCGATTGTAATTCGGAGTGCTCTTGAATGTGCTGCGAGTCGCTTGTCGTTCAGAGCGAGGAGAGGGATGAGACTGCAGGCAGGGGGTTCATCAGCTGCCAAGTGGCGTTCACGTCGAAGCCAGCCAGGGAACGACATTAAGCCAGACAGAGCCAGAGCATGATTCATCAATGGCCATGATTAAGGTGACACCACTCGCTGTGTCGTTGCTGTGCATGCGCGTCTGCGTAGCCCTGGGCGACGCCGCACGATGGTGACCGAGCAACCTCGCCCTTGAAGAGGTCGCCAGCCAGGCAGCGCGTTGTCTCTCTCGTCCAGACCATGCTGTTCGACCGCCGCCGCAGTTGGCAGAGTCCTGCTTCTGATGCCAGCTCGAGCTTGAGGCGATACGACAATCAACTCCGCGTAGCCGGGAGTCGCAGCAGAGCAGAGTCTTGAAGTTGCATCTGGCCAGCGCTCATCGACCTGCCAGTGCTTCAAATACGTTCACTTGCGTCCTCAAAGCGCAGTACGTGTGCTCTTGCGAGAAAATGTAACAGTTGGTCATAATGTTGACATCTTGGACTTGTCCGGCCAAAACGCGCGACATGCGCAGCCAACACACGCTGAACCGGTGCTGCGATACAAGACGAACATACGCCCAGACGGGACGTGCTACTGCACAACGATTCTCCACGTGAATACAACGCTTGTATCGTACCCGTCGCTCGCTGACGTCTTCGCGACGAACGCGCGACGCCTTCGGTACTATTACTGACGGTCCCGACCGAAGGACTGACATCACTTTCGACGACGGATCTTTGACGACAAGCCAGAGAAGATGCCACCAAACACTCCAGACCTGCTTCTTGCGCCAACGGACCTGCGACTGATGCTCTGCGCTGGGCTCACCTCTCTAGCAGAGGCAGGGGTTCCAGAGATTGTGACCCGCCTAATAGGCGGGTCAGCTCTCTGCTGAGCGAATGGGTAGTCTAGGCCGTAGACCCTGTCCCGCTGTAGTGGACCGGGATGAAACTCGACGCATAACGTGAGGTTCACCATATGTCCCAGCAGTGAAGGATTTATTCCGCACTTCCATCCTCAGCGCTTGTACATGTGCGAATACCCCGTCATCTCTTTGATCCTGGCCTCGTCGTAGAGCACGACCTTTGCGATCTCTCAGTACTTCTGGGTTGCGGTTGTTACTGTGGTAAAGCGCATATGTGCCGTCACCGACAGGAATGATGCGACTATTGGAGGTGACCGTGATGGGTTTCCTCGCACGAGATTCATCCGCCGAGTGAAGTCCGCTGGTCATGTCTAGATGAGCAGTCGGGATTTGATGAATGTAATTGAATGCGTCTGATTGTGAGCTTGTCGCTTACACTTGTCGTTAGCGTGCGCGGGGGTTGTTGCTGCTGAGTGAGTGGTGTTGACCAGGACGAGGACGGACTGCTTGTCGCTTGTATATTATTACTGCCAGCTGCCAGCGCTCGAGCGATTTATGCGGTGCAGCAGGAGCGCGATTCTTCCGGCCGGCCGGCGATAGCAGACTATCGGCAGTCAGCATCAGGATCGAGGTGGTCAGGTGCACGCTGGCGGCTGTGTGGAGTCAGAGCGTTTCGATGGATCATGATAGGCCATCGCAGGAGCTGGACATGCACAAGAGTCAGAGTAGAGGAAGCTAGCCAGCTAGCAGGGAATCTGTGGCATTTAGCAAGTGCATGGTGCGCCATAGTATCCAGTGTGCGCGAGTTGCGCGTTGATCCGAGTCGAGTCAGCTCAAAGACTTGCTCGTCAA
The DNA here is from genome assembly GCA_003351005.1 of Cystobasidiaceae sp. HBUAS51001. NCBI lineage: Eukaryota > Fungi > Basidiomycota > Cystobasidiomycetes > Cystobasidiales > Cystobasidiaceae > Cystobasidiaceae sp. HBUAS51001. The sequence goes on along the minus strand of QOZY01000144.1, from coordinate 5,116 downwards.
GATGAAGTCCAGCCTTTGCCACCGCTGGAGCACGGCGGGCGCGAGGCTTGCGACGACTGCCAGCCAGCCAGCGCGACACACGAGTCGGTGTGCATGCAGGGAGCGTGTCTGTCTGCTGCACGCCGTCGATGCTCTGCACGCTGTCCTCGTGTGCGCGTCGCCTCGATCATCGCTGGGGGCAAGCAATGACATCGAACTACATCGACGAGGACGCCTCTCTTCTCTCTTCCAGACCTACAACATCCACACATCACTGACATCTACAGCACAGCATACACATATACACACCTCCTCATGCCACCCATGCACCGTCTCGCTGCATCCCTCGCTCGCGGGCGCGTACAGGTTGGGTCTCCATCTTCATCGACGACAGCGATCTCCGCCGCCGCCGCAAGTGCAAGAACTGCATCCCGTCCATTCAGCGTGGCCGTACTGCGACAGCAGCAACAGCATGCACAAGGAGACGGCACGGGCACTGATGCGACCGATGCTACCGGCGTGCCCCTCGACGGCGCACAGAGGAAGAACTATGACGCCGCCCACAAGGCTCAGCAGCAAGAGGCAAGGATGTCTGAGGGGGTGGGCAAAACCGACACGGTACACTTTTGTGGCCCGTAATTTGGCTCAGACTATGCTGACGAGCAGTCTCCCATGCCCCTTTTTCGTTGTTCACTGAAGCACTCTCTGGACCGCTCAAAGGAGCACGCCCAGCGCTTCCAAGACCAACACACCGAGGAACACACAAAGTCACGCAAGCAGCGAGAGTCTGGACAGTCGCAGTCGGACTTGGACGCTGTCAAGCTTGCAAATGACAATGCAGCAGCCCGCAAAGCGGAAAAGCAGCGAGGCCAGAATTCGACGAGCTCCAAAGCTGGCTTCCAGCCTGGCCAAAAGGGCGAGCAGGGTGCGCACAACCACGCACTGCATACGTTTGAGTGTGGTGGAAATAGATGATTCTGACTGACTGTGCTTGTTTTTGTGCCCACAGTCGGTGGACACGCTGCCGCTGGTGAACCTCTCAAGCAAGGCGAAGGCATGGCCGGCCAGAAAAAGGCACCCAGCAGCAGCACCCTCGGAGGTCTGGGACAGGTAGCCAAGAACATGGCAGGCGGAGGTCCTTCAAATGGGTTCCACACGTTTGCCCGTCTGCGCACCAAGGGCACTCCCAACGAAGCTGTCGAAAAGGGTGCTCGAGACTCAAAGGACAAGAATGTCAAAGGTGCACAGACAGAACATTTGCCTCACCACAATGCAGGTGAGGGCGATCAGATGCCGGCTGTGAAGAACAGCGGCGGCTTGCCCTCGAAAGGAGGCAAGAGGCCTTCTGACCCTCCAGAGACTAGCTCGACTAGCTCTACCCCCGAAGCCGGCGCGACGGGCAAAGACGGCAAGAAGCAGCAGACGCGAAAATACTCTACCAACGCTGGTAAAGGACCACGACACGATTCGAGGCCCGTAGGCACCTCTGACACGCCAGGCTCGCGCGCCATCGACCTCGACAAAGGCGAGCACTCTCCCTCGTTCTCCGAAAGCATGACGCCCAAAGCTGCGTATGTGCATGTCAAAGGCACCCCTGAGCCCGACTCTCATCAAACAAAGTATGCATATTCCACTACGACCGATTCTGGAGCGATTCCAAGCGGGATGGCACCTCGTTCTTCGACCTCCAATGACGCATACAATAAAGCCACCACTGGATATTTGGCAAAGAACGAAGCCGGGATCGGAAGTTCCAACAAGACTATTGAAGATCCTATGAATCAGGCAAATGAAATGGTCGATCAGCAGGTGCAGGCTGCGGAAGCGGGCCAGGCGGGCGATGATGCCGGTGGAAGAGCCTACGCTGTACCACCTGATGTGGGTGAGATTGAGGAGGATACGCGTGAGTGACTTGTATTGACTGCGTTCTTGGAATGCAAAAGTGACTGACATGTCTGAGATTTGTGCGCCATGCAGTCCCCAAGCCTATCAAGAAGTAGAGCGGGCAAACATCGAGATCACGCCGAACTCGCAACCCTGGCTGGCTGGCTCAAGAAAGTCGGACGGGGCAAGGGAGCTCAAGGCGAGTTGGGAAATCAAGTGTAAAGAAACATGGAAAGAGAAAAAGAAGAATGTGAAACATACCCTGTAGCAATGAAGTGCTTGCTTTGCAGATGACCGGTGAATGACAGAGGCGTCAGACCTTTGTTGCGATTGTCCAGAATGAGGGAGTCGCTTGGGAGGCTGCAGTGACTTGCTCGAGATGATTGCGTTGTTCACCTCTGTCCACGTAGGTCTTGGTGGCGGCAACTTGAAGTTAGGGTCAGGCTGAGCTGTCCGGCTCGCTCCTGGATTGCACTGAAACCAGACTCTGTACGCGTCATACAGCGACACAGAGCAATCCTACGACCTGCTGATCGCTCCAGCCTGTCTTGCGCATTGAGCCGGCTCTCTTGCTTGCTGCACTTCTCTGCCAGACGCCAACCGACGACGACGACGACAACGACAACGACGAAGGATGCAGCAAGGGCCAGGACAGGGCGGCCAAGGGGGCAGCTACAATGGCATGCCGGGGCTGCAGATAGGGCAGCAGCAGCAGCAGAACTATGGTCAGCCGCTGCAGATGTCTGGACAGCCTGGACAGCAGCAGTGGAGGCCGAGCATGCCCATGCCTGGACACCAGCAGCATCCATCACAGCAACAGCAACAGCAGCAGCAGCAGCAATTGATGTATGCGCAGATGCAGCAACAACAACAACAAGCGCAGATGCATCAGCAGCAGCATCATCAACAGCAGCAACAACGCATGCCGAGCCACCCCGCCCAGCAGTTGCAGCACCAGCAGCACCACGCGCGAGAACACTCCCAGCAAGCACAGCAAGCATACACGCACCCTTCAGCACCCTCACTAGCGCATGCACCCGCCCCTCCATTACCCCAGCCTACAGCCAACTTGAAGCGCTTCGTCGAGGCGCGCGACATTTCACTCGCCCTTCCAGCCGCTGAGATCTTGCGGCAGCACAAGCGCAAGAGACCTACGGACCGTTCATTGCCTTCATTAGCGCACGACGAGACTCTAGACTCGCTCAAGAAAGAGTATGAAAAGCTGGTAGAGATGGAGAAACAGCTCGATGCGACGCTTGTTCGTAAAAAAGCCGAATTGGTAGATGAGACTGCTGGATTGAAGAGGACGACTTGGAGAAAGTTGCGCATTCGAATCAGCAACGAGTGTCATGGGCAAGAATGGCAGGCTGCTGCGTCGTCTGGAGAAGCCGAGGCTTCTGCAAGCGGAAACGCAGAGGCTTCGACATCTGCAACCGCCGACAAGCCAGACTTTCAGACGGGTGCAGGAATTCCAAAATGGACAGTCAAAATTGAGGGCAAGCTGGTGGATGTGCGCAATTCCCACCACGAGTGCTTTTCTGATATACGAAAGCTGATGTTGATGATGATGATTATGTTCCTTCCTGTGTTGCAGCTCGATGGAGTGCCTCCGGCGCCTGCGCCTGAAGAAGAGCACCTACCACGCTTCTCGCAGCTTGTTCGTTATCTCTCAATAGACATCAAAAGGCCGGAAGATCAGCAATACCGCGAGCCGAACTTGTTGAACGTGAGCGCGTCCACTCAACACCTTCATATCCGTTAAGAGTGTGTCTCACTGACTGATTCTGCATAATGCTGAATATTGCACAGTGGCAGCCTCAGCCCAACTCACAACCTACAGACGGCTTTTCCTTTTCGCGAGCAGGAACAGAAAGCGTCCCTATTTCCATCGGCCTATATCCAACCCAACATCCACGTCGGTACAAGCTGGCCCCTGAATTGGGCAACTTGCTGGACTTAAGGGAGGAGAGCAAAGTTGGCATCTTGACTGCAATGTGGAGCTACATTCAACGTGAACGATTGCTGGAGAACCCGAGCAATGCTCCAGAGGCAGATAGACGGAATATAAAGCTTGACGAGAGCTTGCAGAGGGTGCGCTGAACTTCATGTTCAATACAGAACGAGGCAAGCTGACTTACTGATTCTTTCGCATAGCTCTTCCCCGGCGCACAAAAGATGACTTTCTACAACATTAGCGAAGCCATCAATCGTTACTTGTCAACGACGGATCCCGTCACGATCGACTATACCGTAGAGTGAGTGCATTCCCCTGCATACGCGCAAGATAATCATGCTGATACTCCCGACCAGCGTCAGTCCTTCCTGCGCCGATTCTACAAAGACATTCGAGATGCTCATCGAGATTCCCGATCCTTCGACTCGCTCGTCTCAAGCGTTCCTTCAAGGGCTATCGCCCGGCGCACAAGGCACTCAGGAGCTGCACAAGCTAGACGAGCAGATCTCCACTCTCACCTCTTCTATCCGGACAAGCGTGTACCAGCACTCGCTGCTCTCCAAGTTCAGCGCAAACCCCAGCGCGTTCATGCGTGATTGGATGGAGAGTCAGTCGTTGGACTTGCAGGACATGCTCGACCCGGATACAAGCAAATTTCATCGCGCTAGTACAAGAGGCGAATTCAAAGTTGAACAATTGCGGGATAGTGATTGGTTTAGACAGGATTGGGTACAGCAGGCCGTGGGCCTGCACGTCTCGAGATTACAGGCGGTGCCGCCGGCCAGGCAATGAAGGGCAATGGAAATCTGCATTGCTGGGCATCATGGACTACTTACTAACCCATCCCTCTGTTATCTGCTGGTCTTGGCAGCACCTCACTAGCAGCACTCGGGAAACTGCTGACAATCTGCTTTTTACCATAACTTGGAAGCCTCGCTACGCCCCGTGATCATAACGACGGATTCACTCCACCAAGTCAAGATTACCATCTCTTACCTAACGCATTATCTCGCTCGAAGTCATGGCTTGCGTCGTCGTCAAAAGCTTGAGCACGACGAATCATTGGCTACAACAAGTCTGCTGAGCTCTTCGCTAGCGGATGCGCCTCTAAATGAGCCAACAGAACGCCAAAAGAAGGTTCACAGCACAAGATCGAACAGCTGAGCGCCCTTTGGCTGTTTCAAGGGTGCTTTCGAGAAAGGTCGGCCCTGGCCGACCGCTGGTACTAACTTCCCTGAGCCGCGGGGGGTTTCGTGTGATCTGTACAAGACGTCTCGTTTTCAAACAAAAAAAAGGGAA
>QOZY01000143.1:0-105710 GCA_003351005.1 Cystobasidiaceae sp. HBUAS51001 | reverse complement strand
CGAAGGCCAGGCCGAAGCCAGTTGTGAGGCCCGCATCTCCGCCACAAAAGTGGATGCTAGAACAACATATGTAGCGTGCTAAAGAGACAACAGTGCGGTACTAATGATGTTGTGTGCTGCATTTGCTTGCTGCTGCTGCTGTCTGAAGCGAGCTTTCTTGCGTGACGCCGAATTGCTGCATGCGAGCGTGATCGAGAGCAGCGAGGCGTCTACGAGCTGTCGGAGGGGAGGAGAGAGTAAATGCGAGAAGCCCAGCGGGAAAGAATTTTAAGAAGATGCAGATCTTGGGTGCAGAAGAGCTTGGCAAGGTCTTGGTCCGTCTCGAGGGCTATGTGCGGTGTGTGGCGTTGCATAAGGCGCAAGAAGCGCCATCTGAGGCCTAGCAGTTCTTCGGCAGGGCAGAGGAGTGAAGCAAATGCCAGACAATCCTGGGCACAAATTCGCGCAGTGATTGATCGAGAAAGGACTTTGCTGCTCTGTCCGCTCTTTAACTGGTATGTTCTGCTTCAACCATGCCTCCCTCAGCAGAGGTCCTTTTGGCTGAGTGTTCATACGCCGCATTACGCCCCGTGCCACTCAGCGTGCTCCATGCACAATTGTCGACGTGCTTGACTGCTCCACTGCAGGCTGATGATCCAGCCTACGAATCCTCGCGAGACAGGATCGCAAACAGAGTCGCGCAAGCGAGCGAGCTGCTCGACAGTATGTAGGCGCGGTGACAGACGTGATGTGCAGTCATTTCTACAGCATCGCGCCAAAGTCAAGACCAATGCGAGCAAGCGGCGATGTCGCTGGGGGCCGTCATATCGACTCTGTTCCGATGGCAGCTTCGGAAGGAAATGCGCAATGTCCAACGCAAACTCGCCATGCGAGTTATAATACAGACGAGATGCTTCGCCATTCGCGAACAAGGCTCAATCATGTCCAGTCCTCGATTCGCGAAGACGTTGAAGCGTCCCGAGTCACGACGGTGACACAGATGCTGCCGCCAGGTCACGTGACGCCTCTGAACGTGCTAAGTTACCAGCTGTCAGCAAGGCATGCAATCGACGCGCTGTCCCTGCGATCTCAAATCAGGTCACGGTGGGTCAAATTGTCGACAGCTCTTCCTCACCTTCGCGGCAGGCCCTGTTTGTTTGTGAAGCATGTGACTTCTCTTCTCTTCCAGCTGCCCTCTTGCATTGCTGCCAACTGTCAGGTTACTGGTACATACCGCCTCATTGACCTAGGTCTCACACTCCTTTGAAATACCTTCATTTAAGCCTCTATATAGCATCATGCTGTCCAAGATCACGCTTCCGTCGGCCAGCACCGCTGTCGCCCTCTTTTTGGCGCTGTGCCTCACAGTCGCCGAGGCAAGGTCCTACTGCCAATGCGAAGGCCTCGATAGCTCATCCGACTATCGCGCAAACGTAAGCCTTACGCTCCAATGGGGCGCTCGCGCCTGTCAAACGCGACAATGACTCACGAGATGTGTCATCCTCCTTTTGTAATGCCCAGCAACCTGATCCCGATTTTGCAAACGCGAATTCTGCATACGAATGTGCTCTGATCTGTGACAGAACACGGTTCTGTCGATCCTTCTACTTATATGAGCACGTAATGATCCACCATCTGTAGCATGCAGACAGTCAAGATGCCCCGGAGGCGAAGAGCGTTCACAGTGCTGATGTGCTCGTCCGTTGACGGCTTCTTACGTCGACTCGTAGGCCGGCAACGGGGGAAATCCAAGGCCAATGTTCATTTGAGAACAAGGACGTAGAATCGACCTCCGCATCACAATTCGACACCTTCAGTCAGAGCTTTATAGGCACCTGTGACAGGTGAGCAGGACACAGCATGACAGGCTGCCCTCGCCTGCCTCGACTGAAAAAAATGCTGAAGTCCTCCTTCCTTTGTAACTCATCGCTCAATGCTCCCCTTCGTCTTCCTTCTGCATCGACTGCACTTGGCAACATTTCCCGCGAGGCCATCTCAGCCTCGAACTCATTACAGAGGACGTCAAGCGTGATCGCTGCACGGACATAAGCACTCCCAGGGTATCAGCTCTGCCAGTCCGCCGTCGTCGTGATCTCGAGGGCCGGCGCCGCAGAGCACTCGAGCTCGCTGCAGGCAAATGCGACATGTGTTAGAAGGAAAGTCAAGATCATAAGCAGCCTCTTTCCTTCGGTGCACCCTTCCCTTCAAGACACCCTCTCCTTCCATTTCGCTTCCCGTTCAATCCGCCACGCCATCCAGCCTGTCAGCATGTACGGGCTTCGCACTTCAATGCGAGGCTGCTATTCAGAAATCTCTAGGACAGCCAGCTATTCCGCGCAGCCAAGTCAGCCTCTTTGTCGCTCCATCCAGACTTGCTCAGAAATACATGCATTCATCTCCGATCTTTTCATCATGTCACAGAAGGTGTGCTTCGACATGCCTTACATTCATCAGATCTTGTCGGATACTTCACAAAGATTACATTGTCCACTGCTGCAGCGCCCCACCTCTACAGAGTCTACTGACAGACTGACTGTTGATTTGCGCAACTACGTAAAAGACGACAATGTACGACTTGGTGTCTCGCTGCCACTTTGACTGTTCGTTTTGTCGTTGCTTTCAAACTCCTTAACCGCATTCAATGATGGTGAGGGCGAAGGTGACCGCGCTGGTTGAGGCTGCAAGGCCAATTGACTTGCTCTTTGCGATATTGGGGCTGGAAACAAATCCTGTCGTAGTGAAGGTAGGAAGATATCCAGTCTGTCAAAGGTAGCATCCCACAACGCAGCCTGCTGTTCGCTCCTGGGTTGATGAGGAGGTACCAAGAAGCCGGAAGCGTGCATGACAAGCAAGACGTTCTTCATTGATTCAGGAACAGCCTCGTACTGGATGTGCAGAGCCACGGTCAGCTAAGAAGTGGTCACGCTGCCTCCCGCGGACTCACCATTTGATCACGACGTCCGCTGTGCATAAATCTGTCTAGATAGCCCAAGATCTTCATCCAAAGATCGGTCATACCCGCCATGCCCTGCTTCTGAGAAAGCTGGACCAGGTAGTGCAAGAAGATCTTGCACAGCAATGCCGAAGCTCGCAATCGGGTTTCGCCCATTCCTTCGGGATCGCGTCGAAAGACTTGAGGCTTCAAAAGCTCATCGAGCATCGGGAATATCAAACGCTCAAAAACCATTGAGAGGTCTATCTCGGCGTTAGAAAGGATTTCATTCGCCACGAGCGTTCGCTGCAAACTCGCCAAGGCAGTCTGTCGGATCTCTCTGCATCCATTGACACTTTGCTGGGAGTAAGCCGAAAGTACGGGTAGCCAGTAGGCTTCCCATGCACGGGCAGGAGTGAAAGTAGACTGCCGGATGAGCTCATTCGCCAAGCCTTGTGCATCTCGAATCATATCCAGTGCTTGTCGGCCGCGGAGCACGACAGGATCGTTTTGCCCGGCCGGACTGTTGCGATAGCGTACGTCCCCTTGTCCAGCTACATTTGCAAAGTCTGTCAGAACCTTGATGAAACCAACGAAGTTGTCCGAGTTGAGGCCACCAGCGATCTGTCCGCTCGCAAGCTGTGCTATGAGGCCGAAAGTTGTAGCGGCGGCTTCTTCCCTGACAGCAGTGGCCGACCACAGCGCGAATATCATGTTCCATTCGGTGGCAGATCTGCGCAAGAACGCGATTAACGTGTCAGCGAGGCGATTATGCTCGGTGGGACCAATCAGTACGCACCGTATGACGTTCGGGTTCTCGGCCAAAATGCGGGCGACCCCCGCAGCGACCTGGTCGGAGACGATGGAAAGCATGCCTTGGGGCAGCGTTCGCAAGGCATCTAGAGCCAGAAATACTTGATCCCGCAAGTGTTCCTGGGAGCCGGAAAGCGAATTAAGAGTGAAACACCATCAAGGACCCCCTTCAACGAATCTCACCTGTCTAGCCACACTGGAGGCAAGGCGTAGTAGACCACTGACGGCCCTCTCTAGGAGTATGTGGTGGAAGGAAGATGCTGATGCTAGCAATTTTTGTACGAACTCGAATATCACAGGCCTGTAGATACATTAGCGCGCGCCAAAATAACCTCGAGCAAGCAGAGAGATGAGCAGAGAGATGCGTACCAAGTCTCGTGAACACCTTGTTCTGCTTCACCAGCGATGCTCATCATAAATTCTAGCATGAAAACCACAGACGGGTCGTACGGTACTTGTACACGCCCAGAAGCCGGAGAGGGAGGGCCATTGGTCTGCAGAACTGTATTCGATCTGTTTCTGACTTTATCGAGGGTCAAGCGCTCGTTAAGATCGACCAAACCGCGTATGGCATTGCCCAGAGGCTCCGCTGGCAGAGATCTATCAACAAAATAGGGTCAGCACAAATGCAGTGACTTGCAGACAAGACTGACATGATTGTGCTATAAAGCGCGTCAACTTTGCACGAGGCTACACAATCAATGGTGCTTAGAGCATGTTCGATGTCATCTTCAGTCACGTCACGGCCGATGCCGTCCGGGCCTTGAGCGTAGGGAGAGAGAAGGTAAGAAGAGAGCGTCGACAGCAAGCCGCCATCGTTACGCCGTTTCTCTTCGGGTACACTGGGCTGAACTCGGACTTTGAGCGGTATTGCCGGAGTGCCCGCCAGGAACTCTTCCATGTTCAGAAGGCTTTGCGGAAGCAAGGAGAAGGTGAAAAGTGACTGGTAGACTTCGAAGATCTGGAAGGGCCAACGTCAGCATGAAAGAGGGAAGATCTGAGCCTTTCTTTCGAACCTCTATCCAGCTATTTGCGACGAGAGGGGCGTGGTCATTGGCGATAGAGAAGAGGACGACCGCAGCCAGTTGCGACTTAAAGTTCGTTCCGAAGCGCAACGCAAGCGGGCTTATCGTCACAATCTGGCCGTCTATGTCGACTGTGGGATATGTCGTCGATGCTTCCGCAGGCAATGAGCTTGCGCTCAGGCCAGTGATCTTCGAAAGGGACCGTATTGTATGGTCGAAGACTTCGGGAACACCGTTCTTTGCCAAGGCGGCACATTGTTGAAAGCCGGATATTGCTCGTTGAAGCATATAATCGTCCATGAAATGTGTAAATGCGTACGAAAGTGCAGATATGACGGGCTTCCAAGATAAGGTGAACATCGCTTTGTCAAAGTCGTCGGTTGCGCATGTCAGGAACGGACCTGCGAAAGCGGAGCTCAGCGAGTATTCGTTGGTCAATCGGCACGAGGGACTCACCAGCCGTGCGCGCACGGCGCAATAGCTCTTTCCACGCGAATTCGAAGCCAAGCTGCCCAACGTGCTCTTCTGGCATGACGATCTCGTGTTTGCGAATGCTGTCGTAGATCCCTTTCTGTAGATGGCCAGCCAGGGTTACTTGAGATGTGACCAATTTCGTGATATACCTCACTTACAAGGAACTCAGATGAAAAGTCATTGCCATCATTGACTCCCTTGAGATTTCTGCTGTAGTCTTCCAGGGTCATTCGCTTGCGCACCTGCGGACTATGCAAGTCCGTGTTCAGCATGATAATGGAGAATGCCAGTACATATGCGGCGTCTGGATTGCGAACTTCTCCCTCTAATTGTAAAGGCCCGATCAGCCTCTGATTCCGTGTAAGGGCACTAGCACGAACCTGGATTAGCTGCGACATATATTTGTGCGAAGGTCTCCGTGATGCGATCAATTTGTTGCGACTCTCCTGGTAGTCGGAAAGCCTCCAACAGATCTCGCAGGGCTTCGGAGATATATTTCTACGATGTTCGACTCAGCGAGGTCGGCCAGTATGTCTAGCAAGGACCTGACTCACATTACGGAAGTCGAAAAGTTCGATGAAAGACCGCAATATCGCAGAGTTGTCTGGCCGAGAGATGTAGTCGCCCAATAGCTTCTTGTCTAAACGAGGGCACGTCTTCAGAAAACTCGCTAGAATTTCGTGTTTGGGCAAGTGCTGATTGTCGTCCGTGTAGATCAGACCTTTTGCATCGAGGAAGGCTATACCATCTTTCGGCTTCTCGTTGAAGCGCACGATGCCTTCTAGCAAAGTGCGTTTGTTGGCTTTCGCGTGAGCCAGCGTTGAAGGCTCGACTAAGGGATTCTGCATTTTATATCAATAAATCAGCCTTACCGCGAAGAATGGCGAAAAAAATGTACGAACAGCTTCTTCAGGCTCGCTATCTAGTCGATCCGATAAGTGGTTCACGAAGGTCAATAGAGTGTCGAGACATAGTAGTTGCGAGTTGTCCTGCAAGTAAGGGCCATTTGGCTGTGCAGGGTAGACACCCTGTGGAAGGGGAGAAAATCTCAGCTACGTGCTCCACACCGCATGTACCAATGTCCTTACTCTGCTGAAGAATTTTATCAAACGCTCAAAGAGGTCTTCACAGTCCACGTTACAATCATAATTGATCCAGAGGTTTGTGAGAAAGTCAGGCGCCCTTGCGAATTGCACAAGATACTCCAACATGAGTGTAGAAACCTCATTTGCCGGAAGAGGCTGGTACCGCGCGTTGCTGGAAGGTCCCACGGATTGGCCAAGGCCGCCGGAAGACCGTCGCTCGTTTGAGGGCGTCAAAGCGTGACTCTGCTTTGGCGTAGTAACGAGAGTCGGAGCCTCGTCGACGTTCCACGTAGAAGCATCCAGTTCCGACTCCATTTCTCCTTTTCGAATGTTGGAAGCAGTGATGTATCCCATCGGTCGTACCAACCGGTCAACCAGGTATGATATGAACAGCTCTTGCTGGAGTTTTAGGTGCTCTGACATGCAGTCGAAGACGTTGGAAACCACCCGCATCGAGGTGGACAAGAGAATTGAATTTTCCGAGCGTGCCAGCTGGAATAAGTACTTGCAAAGGTCGTCTGAAACTATCGCTCTCAAACTTGGAAAGTGCCCAATACTCTTGCCGCCTATCTCGAAGGCGACATTGAGCAGCCCAAGCGCCATCAAGCGCATTGTGTCGGTATGTTGCTGGTCGTGCGGATTGAGCAGAGAGATGAGGACACGCAATATCTCGCGGATTGAGGGTAGACCATAGGCTTTCGTTTCGGGCTGTTCCTCGCCTTCGCCATCCAACAGTCCTTTCCGCGGTGACGTCGGGGCAGTTCCAGTGAAAAGGCTACTCGTAGAGATAAGGGAATTTGTCCGCGTATATGTCGGTTTTTCTTCTGAAGAGGTCGATGCTGCTGGTATTGACCCCGATGATGGGTCAGGCGCCGACATGCGCAGCAATTGCTCTTCTTTTGATGTTTCTGCCCCGTTGTGGCTATCCACGTTTACTGCTGTAGTCGCAACCCGAATCTCGTCCTCTTCCGCGCTCAAAGGGAGTCTACGCAATCTCTTGAAAATTGACATAAGCATAGCCTGCATACTACGCTCTGCTGATCGCCGAAGCATTTCTGCGGGATTGTACAAGCCAACGTATTGTCAGCTAGCTTGCAAGGGGATGTCGTGTACTCGACGATGCTTACCGCTGAGGCGCATCTGACAGCACATGCTGAGTCCGGTCTCCATCATCTCGCAAACCGCTTCGTCACTCAGCACATCTCCGAGGTCGCTGGTAAGAGTGTCTTTGAGAACGTCGAGGATCTTGAGCAGCACAACCTCGTCCGACACCGAGTCTGAAGCTTCGAATTTACAATGTGTCCCTGCACCAGCGACGGCTGTCATTGCAGATGCGAGGTTCGGCGAGTCGCGGTGCACGATGCCATATACGATGAACTTGTCGACGGAGCTCAGCGCCACCGCAGTGATGGGACCTGACGTGTCGCCGGACCGCACAACGTCCAAGAATGGCGTGAGTAGCCTGACAGCGTCTATTTGGCTGATGTCTATCATACGGGAGTGAGTGTGTGCTACAAAGTGATTGCTATTGCGACAGGTTGCCTCACCGGTAGCATCTGTCAACTCGTTCTTGAGAGCCGCGAAACCAGATAGTAGCGATGCAGCAGGTTTACTAGTAAAGCCGGCAGACCCATTGGCCCGACCTTCTCTGCTTGGGGTGGTCTTCATGCTCTGCGAGCTAGGCTTCTGCGCGCTCGACTTTAGCTTCTCCCTGCTCTTTGAACCACGTAGCCCTAGTTCACGCGCCAGGCCCGCCTTGTCGTCTTCAGCAGCCAGCAGTCCGGCGGACATGGCCGACACGGCTGAGCCGCTGGCAGATCCTTGCATGCTGCTGCTGCCACTGCTCGGCAACGCAGACGCTGCGCCCGACCAGCGCGCGTTCTTGCGCATCATGGACGTGACCTGGCCGATCTCGCCCAGGATGAGCGTCGCGAGCGACACCTCGCAGGTGGCCGTCCCTGCGGGTGTGCCCATCTTGCGCAGCCTTATGCAGTCCAGCTGGTCTTTTCGTGTGCGTTGATATGGTCTCGTCGTGGTTGTATATCAGCCATGGAGAGCGCGCTCCTCTACGCGGTGTTCACTGATCGCACCTCAGAAGTTGGACAGAGCAGTATAGAACATTTGTGACTAGAAAATGACTGTATCATCTCATAATGCGAACAGAGGTAATTATCATGCTACAAAAGACGAGGAAAGTATCTTGAAACCCGAAGGATGTGCCCTTGAGCGGTGTCCGACAGCGATTAGAACAGACATTGATAAACTACAAGTGCTTGAGGACAAGGTCGGACTATCCTATGGTTCTCCACGTTCGTGTCCATGGGAGCTATTTTGCCGAGGTCAGGTAGCCTCGAGACGAATGAGGCTCGCTCGCATAGTGGTCAACAGTGGAGTCTGTCCTGGCTGAGCTCATGCTGATGTGTGTATGGCTATCTTGCGACGGCGCGGGTGTCACCTCGTGCGAGCCTGCCGAGCTATCTGGACGCGCGTGGGTGGTGGTAGCATCATCAGAGGGAGATTGTCCGTCCAGAACAGTGGATTCCGGATAGCGTGAGCTTTCACTGCTCCTTGTTGCCGCTCGAGAGATCTGCGAATGCGCAAAGCGAACAGGGTAATATGAAATCTCAGCTTTCAGCAATTGGGGGCGACCAAGAACCTTTCAACAGCGGACTCACCGTTGGCGTTGCGATTTGCGAAGGATCATTCATGACACGCAACTGACCCGGCATGGTCTCAAAGATCTGCATGCTTGTCGCCGAGGACATGGTCGCCGCTGTCGAGGTGTTTCTGTAGATGTCTGGGCGGGCCATCCTGCCAGGTGCAGCGACGGGTGCCGGTATGCCGTGCCGAGGAATGGCAGGGGATGTCGTGACATCGTCGTGATAAGATGGGAACCGACGGTGGGTTGTACCATCGCTGCCCGCTGACAGAGGCGGATCGAGGAAAGGATTGTGCCTGGTTTCGGTACAAAGCAGCAAGTATTGCGGTCAGCTCGTGGACCAGCATGACCAGGATGCACTGATACTTCCGGACAACTCACTCGCCGTGGGAAGTATCAGGTGAATGAATGCTCTTTTCCTCTCTGTAGTCTTTGTCAGGCTTGAAAGTCGCTGCAGTGGAGCCATCTTTCGTAGCGCCGGCGTCTGTCCATGTTGAAGTGCGCCTGGAGCGGTCGAGTTTTCCACCTGCAAAGCCAGCTGCACCGTACAGCGCTGTACCTGCAAGCGAGTCTCCACCATGAGATCGACGCTTCATCGGCGATTGTGCGAGGCAATCCTCGTCAGTAAGCGAGAACCTGGGTCCTCGCATTCTCGCACGTCTTGCTTGCCGGAGCCTCGAGAAGAGCCATGTTGCTATTGCAAGCGCCGCGAATGCGAGAATACCAAAAACGACGGTGAGGATGAGGAGAGCCTTATCGTCAAGTCCATTGGCGTGGTTGCCGCTGTACCCGGCACCCTCGCCGGACATGAAGACCGTCTGTGTGACCACTGAGGCGGTTTTGGCATTGTCGAGACAGCTCGTGTTGCCACTATCGACGACTAGGACGCCTTGAGGGCTTTGTCTGTATGTACCAGAGTGGTCCACGAGTGTGATCCTGTTGATATGCAAAGCGTTCCCAAGTCCAGTTGATCATGTGGCGAGAAGGCACCGACGACAAGCGATGATGAGATCAATTGTCAGTGCTGCCGTTGTGAGGAGTACAAAGTTCGACAGGCGTACCATGCATATGTGCCTGCAGGCACATTTGCGTTCCATCTGATGACGTTGCTGTCGGCCGCTTCGGAGGGTAGGCCTGGACGATTGCCGCGCGCGCGAGCAGAAATGAAGAAAGCGACTCAGACAAGGCTCGACGAAATGCATCCAATTAAGCAACAGCACGCACCGGCAATCTTCCAATCTGATGTAGAATCCGGCTGATAGACTAGAACACCAGGCAGAAGCATTATCGGCGTCAGTCTGGGACTTGAATGGGCAGTCATGCGGTCCCTGTGATCGCTGCACCGGAGACTCACAAGCTTCCACCCTGACGGGGTATTGGCCGCCCTAGAGACAAGGACAGATTGCTCTGCATCAGCAAATGTCGTTCATTTATGTTTGTGCTCTCCTTCGCTGAGTCTCCCGATGGCCTTCAAGGATTGACCATGTGCACATGCGCAGCCCGTGCGGGGTATCCCACAAAGCACGACGACGAGCACTCACCGTCCAGGACACACGAACGTCCTCGCACTGCACGACGGGCCCTTCAAAGAGCGGCGAGGTGAGTGGTCCGGATGTCGCCATTGCAGCTTTGGCAGAAGCGTGTATAAATTGGAGAGGAAGGATTGAGCGAAGCCAGCGTCGGCCAAGGCTTTCGTCGGTCGGTTCACCCAGCAAACGTGGTGTCAGAGGTTCGTTTGGCCGAAGCGAACGTCGCGGTGGCGACTTGAAATTGCCGAACTTGTCGTGTTGAATTGGTGTCCCTGGAGCTTCTTGTTGTGATGCGCCTGTAGCAGGAAAGCAAGAACCCTAGCTGCGAGCAGTCGAAGCTGTTGCTGTACCGTGAGGAAGACTGCTCGAGCGCTGAAAGTAGGGACACGGTGCGCGAGAAAGAACGGTGATCCGCTTGCTGCTCCTACCTGATGCAGACGAAGATCGCGGCAAATCCAACCATCAAGCAGACACAAGCACCCTTTGCATCGATGGCAATCGCCTGATTGAGCAAGCTGCGTTCTGCTTCTGCTATCCCTCTGAAAGAGCTTGTCCTCCGTGGCGTGCAAAATTGGCCTTGGCTTCGGCTTGTCCTTGAAGAGGTGGATGAAACCAGCGCGAAGGCGCAGCGCCGTGAGACGGCGCCGGAGTATGTACTCGATGGATCCAAGTTGAAACCGCGAACCTGCGAATGCTGTATGCGGCAGCGCCTCGAGGTCACGCTGATAATGGCGACGTCTTTGCTCGTCAATCAGGACAGCCAAGCGACGACTTCAAGGCGTCGCAGTGCGGTTCTGTTGGACGTTAGACCAAGGAGAAGACGAACACGTCAGTATACTGCGCGTTGCGCACTGCACTGAACCTCTGGCGTGGACCATCTTCGTTCAGCGTCGCAATCGTGCCTCATGCTCACCGAAACTGCCAGTGCCGATGCGACACCCACAGACGGTGGCTTCGTACACCTGCTGATGCGTCACGGCGCTCGAGTACTGTTGCCAGCAAGTCGCAGCGTGCTCTGATGGCTGGTCCGCTTGTATATGCAAAGGTCTTCACGATCTGCAATCGCCTGCAGAAGGCTGCTGGACTTGCTGGACGACGTAGCCTGGACGATCCTGTCAGTGAACAAGCAGAATGCAAGAGTGTCGATTGAGGACAGAGGCAATGCTCTCCTCAGAATAAGGCGGTCCCGCTAGGGCGTCTGCCAAGACCGGCCGTGCGCTTCCATGTCCAACCCGAGCGATGTGACCAAATAAAAGCTCATGGCCGAGTCAGGCTGTGTTTCGCAATTGTGATACTTATACAAGCAACAAGACTGAAAGTAGCTACACAATGTCCCATTACTAACACGCGAGAAAGGCAAAGGATGCGGGAAAGTCGACAGTGTTATGTCCTGTTGTGAGAAGAACAAGTTAGATGGTGCGCCAGGACAGAAGCCTATACGTGGAGGGACACTCACGTCTTCTTTGCAATGTTCGAATAGCCAATACCAACACATGACAAGATGTATGTCGTGTTTACCGGAGTATCGTCCGCTACTTTTGGCCCTGTTGTCTCCGACTCGCCAGAGCGGATCTTCATTGTGACGCCGAAAAAGCCTTTTAAATCTCGCAAGAAGCGGACCCTACAGAATGTGAGGAGCATCAGTATTCATTGTGCGTGCGTGTCGTTTGGAAACTCTCACAAGACAGCATCCAGAGGTCCAGCTACGCGAACTCTTCCCACATCCTCACTTCCCAGGGCGATACAGAGACAGGCCATCCATTCCATTCCGCGGTCGATGCAGCTGCCGCGAGAGATGTTCTCGAGCAGCTCGAAAGCAGCTTGTGCGCCAAGCTCTTCGGGTGTCTTGTTCTCCTTTGGCGCAGCGTCTGCGTCGTTGCTCTCTGAGGGTGCTTGTGAAAGAGCTTCTGCAGAGTGGACAGCGGTCGTCGTGCTGGTCGAGACCAGTGTCAAGCCGAAGCCCGGCGATCTACAAAGCTTTCATTAGCAAATGTTGGTAGATATTGGTAAATACTATGAACCGAAAATTGACTCACTTTCCAGCTTCTTGCCCTCTGTAAATGTCCGTATATATCCTGCAATCCTGGCAAAGCGGGCTCAAGACTTCTTTGGCACCGTTGACGAGTCGTTGCGTGAACGTGGGACTGACACGGACGCTGTGTGCGATGCCTCTAATCTTGCTGACTGCACCGGGCCCAGTGAAGTTGTAGCCCGGCCGCACAGCGCGGATGCTGGGTGAGATGTAGTTGATCTCGCCCCCGCCGCCTGGCATCAGGCCCCTGCGAGCTATGCGGAGCTCAAGGGGTTGAGTGACTGTTGCAGGTAGGAACTGAGAGAGGAGAGGTAGGTACGACGTTCGCAAAGTGTCCGCCTGTTATATGAATACGAAGGCGAGCAAATGTACAAGGTCAGCATTTTTGCCACAGCAGATCTTTCAGGCTGCCACGGCAGCCGTGGACGACGCACAGATGGATCTCGAGTATTGCTCGTGACTCCTCGCAGAGTCAAGTTGAGCGGCATCTTGCCAAAGAGGCCGAGAACGAGCAAGGGCTCCAAGAACCATCCCACGGCTCTGCTGTTCGGGCAGTCGTGCTGGACTTTGCCCCCCGTGACCAGCCCAGGACGGACATAGACCTCTGTGCCAGTATACGAGATCTCGACCGTCGTGCCATTCGTTATGCGTTCTATCAAGCGCAGAAAGGACACCTCAAAGTCCTTTATGCCTGGATCCTCAGAATTTGACCGAATGCTCGAGATGTGCACGCTTCGCTGAGCCAGAATCGCCAGCATGATCCGGTAGCGGAAGTTTTGGTGGCCCGTCAGGCGAAGGGCCCTGCTGCTTCCCTCTGCGGGCGCGCGAGCCATGCTGAGGTGGTGCTGAGGTGATATAGTGCTTGATACAGTCCTCCTACAGGAGACCTTGTTCGTGCAAGTGCTTGCACAGTGCTGGACGTGATCGAAAAATGCTACAAGTGTTCGGACGGGCAGATATGACTTGTGAAAAGAGTATAGGAGAAGGGGGTGAAACCCTGTCGAATGGTTCTCGCTTGCTTGTGCCCCATGCCGTCCAGTCCACCGCGACAAGCTTGAAATCTATCCGCATCTTTTGCCACCGCGCACGTGCAGAGTCCCTGACTGTGTTCTTTCTTCGCATCACTGCGCTAGCTGATGAAGTAATATACAAACTGCAGGACGCTTGCAAGTATAGTCTCAGGAGGTACCGATAGTGTACGCGCTCGAACCATAAATCGTCCTGCAGCCGCTGGACGTGATCGGCCTCTGCAGGTTGGCACTACATCAACTCGCAACAATGCAGACACTTCGACAAGAACAGCAGCAGTCGCGGTGACATCGACTCTGATGCCGGCATGGCCACTCCAGGGCCCAGCACAGTGCCCTTGCACGCCTATGTGCGCGTCACAGCAGGAACAGGCGTGGTCCGCTTCGTAGGCCAGACGGCCTTTGCAGCTGGCAAGTGGATTGGCATAGAGCTAGATGACGAGGGGACCGGCAAGAACGATGGAAGCGTACAGGTGCGCAGTCTCAAACGTGTACATCTTTTGACGCTCGACTTACGCGCGGACCCGCAGGGCAAGGTCTACTTTGAGCTCGACAAGGCAGGAACCCAGTCGGGCGTGTTTGTGCGGCCCTCGCAGGTGCACATACTCGAAGCCCGGCCTACCTACGCAGAGGGCGATGTGGACCCTGACATCTCGCAGGACGACATCCAGCCTGGTGGAAATGCTGATGACGACGAGGTCTTTACCGCTCCAGCCCCACCAAAGGTAAGAATTGGGTCGCGTGGACTGCACTCGCGGAACACGCGTTTCCTACTGCATTTGCAACGAGACTTCAATTGACCAGTCATACTCCACTTGATGCTGTTTTGCAGCCTCGAGCTGCGTCTCGACCGTCTTCAGTAGCTTCTTCGGCGCGCTCGCATCTTATATCACCCTCTCCAGGAACACCCAGTGCTCGTCGGGTCAGCTCAAGACCCTTAGCTGCTGGCGTCGCTTTGGCCGGTCCCTCATCTACACGTCCTTCGCCTGCACCTTCGCCTCGTCCATCACTTTCCTCGCGGACTTCGCTCGCCATGCCAGGTGCAAGGCCTGCTTTGAGAGCCCCTGGAACCACATCTCGCATATCCTCGACCAGCTCTGTAGCATCTGCGAGGTCGGCTGCACCCAACCCAGTGTCGGCAAGGCAATATGGACTCGGCTCCAGCCGAGGGCCTGGTGCACAGGCACCTGCAACTCCACGTCCATCTGTAGGCGCAGGGACATCGTCTACAGCTGCGGGAAGGGCGCTGTCTCCTGCAGCAGCGGAGCCATCTTCAACGGAAATGCAACGGGGAGTCAGCTCCAGCAGTAGTCGCTCAAGCATTGCCTCTGCATCGCTGTTGAGTCGCAAGCCTCTATCTCACACGACGTCCCTTGTGAGCCAAGAATCTTCACCACCTTGGCAAGAGCAACACGAAGCAGACGGAGCCGCAGCCGCTGCTGAGTCTGCGGAAGATTCACCATCAGTCTTGCCTGCCAACAGCAGAGCTGCAAAGCAATCAGTCGAGGAAGCTCGGTTCTCTTTGCAGCCTGCTGCTACTGGTGCTTCATTAGAGCCCAAACAGCCCCTGACAGTACCAGCGCGGCTCTACGAAGAGCTTCAGCTGAAATTCAAGCTACTGGAAAACGGGCGAGCGGAAGATCGAGAGCGTCTCAAAGAGATGGAGCGGATCAAAGAAGATGCAGAGGCTTGGAATGTAGCTCGTCCAAAGCTACAGAACAAGATGGTTGAGCTGAGCAATGAGGTCAAGGATCTTCGTAGGCAGGCGAAAGACGCCGAGGGCGAAAGGCAGGGCTTCAGCAAGCAGATTGAGGATCTGAATGATCAGCTCGAGATGGAGATGCTGGACAAGGAGGTCGCGGAAGAGAAAATCGAAGCGGCCGAGGGCGAGCTGGAGAAGGCCAAGGAGCGAATATCGGAGCTCGAAGTCGAGCTTGAAGTCCTGCACAAGGAGGACGGTGAGTTTTATCGCTGCAAGCAGTAAGAGGTTATCGGAAAAACTCACCTGAGCGAGTGACTCCAGCTCGTATTGTCAAAGAAGCAGGACAAGGCGTGGAAGGAGACCCCGACGTCAAGAATTCCCTCGCTTTTCTGCAGCTCGCAAAGCAGAATGAACGTCTCAAGGAGGCTTTGGTTCGCTTGCGGGATGTCACGAGCGAAAACGAACAAGACTACAAGCGTCGCCTTGCCGATCTGGAGAAGGAGCTAGACTTGACGAGCGACTTGCAGGGTGGGACCGTGTCATATGCTTGCGTTACGACGAAACATACTTACCTTGGTCTCTCTTAGCGGCGTTCGATTCCACTTTGGAGCAGCTTGAGCAGGCTGAAGGCATGGTAGAGAACCTCAAGCTGCAGCTCGACGATGCAATGGGCGCCGAAGACATGTTGGAGCATCTCACAGAACGCAATCTGACGTTGAGCGAGCGTATTGAAGAAATGCACGCAGTCATACAGGATCTAGAGGCGCTTAAAGAGCTCAATGACGAGCTGGAGGAAAATCACGTCGAAAATGAAAAGCACATGCAGGAGGAGATAGACCTCAAAGACTACCACTTGCGAGAGGCGAAGAAACAGATCGACTCGATGGAAGACTCTATGCTGGATTACGAAGGGACCATATCGCAGTTCCGAGATCTGGTTGTCAACCTGCAGAAGTGAGTCTATCATGTAAGCCACAACATTCCGATAAGCTGAGTAAATTTCACCTTTTGCAGCGACATGGAGCTCTTGCGAGACCAGCAGCAAGCACAGCAGACTGAAAAGGCAACAATGTCTAGCCAGTCGCAGGCTATGCTCAACTTGAACATGAAGCTTCAGACCACAGTAGTGCGAAACCAGAGCAAAGCGGTCGACTTTGAGTTACGCAAGTTCGAAGCTGCTCAAGCGCGCGAACAGCTCCAGATGGTGACGCCATATTTGCCAGCGGCGTTCATCGGAGACGACAAGCCGGCTGTGGATGCATTGCTCTTCTTCAATCGCCTCGCTTGCAAGACGCAAATACTGCTCAGCACCCTGGATCAGACGCACGGTCTGGCCGATGGAAGCTTCCCAGATGTAATTCCAGAGAATCTGGTCGTGGCGTGCGAGACGAGAACACGCGTGGCGAGACTCATGGTACTCGCAAAGCGTTTTACTGCCAACTTGCAGCGATGCGAGCCGCAGACCTTTGTTCGAATGGGCAAAGTCTACCTCGAGCTACTTAGCATTGAGAAGAAGATCGATCATTTCATCGAGCTCGCCAAGAAGCAAGAGCTCAAAGAAACTTCGAGCGGTGAAGAGATTGACCGTTTCATGGCTCAGGCGGCGCATGTCGCAGACCTACACCTCGGCGAGTCTGGCCTTGATTATGGCGAACAGCACTACGGCCAGATCCTAGCCATCGACTACCACCTTGACACGTTCATCGCTGGTATTGGTTACACAAAGCAGTGTTTGGCAAGTTTTGTCAATGACGCAGGTGTGTACTCTTCCTTTCTTTCCCTGCACAAGTCCAACCTGAGTATTCTCGTCAGATGTTGTGGTCGAAAACGCTGGCATTGATATGGACGAGGAGGTGTTCGCTAGACTACAGACCTTGATAGATTCTGCACGGTCCATAAAGAACACTACCAAGTAAGACACATCGCTATGCCTCTCATTTTCGGAGCTGAAGTTGGTGCTTGCAGGAAACTCGTTCGTAGACTAGAGGAAGTAGCTGAATCCGCTAGTCACGTGCGAACAGAAGTCAGCGAAAGCTTCCAGGGCGCTAGCATCAATATGTTTTCCGTCGCAGGGTTCGCTAGCAAGGTGAATACATCTTGCAATTGACATCAGCGAGCACTTGCTGACCTTTTGAAATGCCAGCTCTCCGACCTAACCGCTCGCTACACGCTCGAAGTGCGAACCTCGAAGGATCCCTTCCTGCTAAGCACATATTCTGGCATCACACAAGAAGCAGCTAGCGATATTCGAAGTCAGAGCAAGGATGTGACGGGAGCTGAGGTTGTCCTGCGCAACGTGCAGCAAGCCCTGGCGCCAGCTTTGACCGCTGCACTCGAGGCAGAAAATGTCGTCAAGAGTGAGTGCTGATCAGTCTTTCAATTACCGAAAGTATGCTTGCTGACACACTGCCAAGACACCTACGAGGCTCCTTGGGTCGCAAGAGCTACGGAGCTTCACCGCAATGCGGCACGAGACGAAGAAGCAGAGCAGAAGGTCATCAAGCTCACAGAAGACATCCGAGATCTCGCTAGGGAGCTTAGGATCAAGGCAAGTCTCTCTTGTACTATCGCACAATCGTAAAGCTGAATGCGTCTTCAAATCCAGGACCAAACGATTCAAGAGTCGGCAGTCAAGGTCGAACTCTTGCAAAAGCGCATGGAGAGCGGCAAGAAGCAGGCAGATTCAGCTGCCGAGCTCGAAGCTGAAGTCGCGACTCTCAAAGAGCATGAGAAAGAGTTTGAAAGCACTATTGAGCAGATGCGGCAAGATCTTGAGGCGCTCGAGAGGGAGAATACTAAACTTAAGCAAGCTGCGCCTGCGGATAAGAATAGTGAGCAGAAGCAAGTGATATCGATTATTTGTGCGCACCGCTGATGTGCTTCGGTGGTTTGTTCAGCTTCGAGCATGGACACCGGAGAATATACCACATTTACAGGGTCCTTGGAGACTTCACATCTGGTCGAGCAGGTCAGCTGATCCCACAAGCTGTTGCCTGTATTTCCACTAACCGAGACCTTTCAGATCGAATCATTGCGAGGCACGGTTCGCTACCTTCGCCAGCAAAACTCGCACATCAAATCGAAGGGGATGTTCCGCGATTTCTACGCACTACCAACATATGAGAAGGTGGTGTCAGACGACGAACGGGCGACCAAGGCTCGTTCGCTCACAGAAGAGTCTGTCGTGCTGCTCAAACAGGTCGCGAACCTCAGCTCGCGTGCGCGAGTCGTCGATGTGAGCAAGGTTGACTCGAGCAAAGCATGGCAGCCTGGCGAAAGATTGCCTGCTGCTCAGCTGGCTGCCAAAAGACAGACGCTGCAGAAGCTCAAGGCGAGGATCGATAAGCTTGCGGAGGATAAGAGGGAGCTCGCCGCCGCGAGAGCTCTCCCGTCGGTCGTTCGGCTGTGAGTCCAGTAAGCAAGATCTGAGGGAGAAGTGCAAATGCAGTCAGAAGTGGTGGTGTCTCTGTTGTTGCTAGCTCTTCGGATAGTTCGTTAGGACCATCATTCTTGGAGTCACATCCCTGGTTCTTTGTACTCTCACGGTCTCCCGTATAGGACTGACGAATAGACCAGAAGCCTTGGAGCATGTGCTCGCTGATGGTCCTTGGTGCGTGTCTGTGTGCGGTTCCTTTGTGCAAAGTCATCACGCGCGGACCGGCTTGTCAGCAGGAAGACGCCACTCAATCATCCCATGTGTCAGCTGGTGGCGACTGGGGGAGTTGCGGTACAAGAGGCGGATCTCTTCGCAACTCTTCTCTCTTCTGCTCATTCACAGAACCAAGCGCACCAAGGGCCTAGCAGCCACTCTCGCACTCCTCTCTCCGCCCAACACGAACTCCGCAAGAGCCGCACGTCGCCTGCTTGTCGCCACTGCCGCACCTCGACCTCGCTTGCTTCCAGCTGCCGGTGCCCGCACGATGACGACCGCAGTGTTCAAGTACTTCGACCCAACCTCTATCCAGCCCTCCATCAAGCCGTGGGGCAAGGTGGACAATGGCGGAACATCCTACAGGCTCGTTGACCACAAGCTGCCCGTGATCAATATCCGGGACAATGAAGCCGACTACCACATCAACAAGTCTGGCTTTGGCGTGTACAACTGGCCAGCAAAGGAGAAGAGCTTCAGAGATGAGAAAGCCGTTCGAGGAGGCTACTATGCCGAGGTGGAAGAGCTCATCAAAGCAAACTTACCGGGCGTGAAAAAGGTGGTGATCTTTGACCATACCATCCGGCGCAGGCAGAAGGACTCGCCTCGTGAGTGTGCAGACATTAGCGACTCACAAACAGGTAGTGGCAGGAACTGACTCGTTGCCTTTCTCGTCATCAGGCCAGCCAGTGCAGCAAGTTCACGTAGATCAGACACCGGCGGCAGCGGAAGCACGCGTGCGAAGGCACCTGCCAGCCGACGAAGCAGAAAAGCTGCTCAAAAGCCGCTATCAGCTTGTCAATTTCTGGCGCCCCATTGAGAATCCAGCGACCGATTTCCCATTGGCAGTCATTGACTGGCGCACCACCAAGCCTGAAGACTTTGTGCCTGTCGACTTGCTCTACCCTGTCCGACCTGAAGGCGACGATGGCGACGACAGAGGCAAAGAAGTCGCTCCAAAAGGTGAAGATAATGTCAATACGGACGGATACTTGCCCAAAGGCGAGACATATGGAATTGCACCCAGCGAAAAGCACCGCTTCCACTACTACAAGGACATGACGCCAGATGAGGTCATGGCCATCAAATGCTTTGATTCGGCCAGTGAAACTATGGGAGGCGAAAAGGGAGTCGCACATGCTACTCCGCATACGGCATTCATCGACCCAGCTACTCCAGCCGACGCCCCTGGCCGGCAGAGCATCGAAGTCCGAGCTCTCATCTTCTATTGAAGTGCTGAAGCGTTCCTCAGAGCCTCGCAAACAAAAATAGCCCTATGTAGCATAGATTCTCCTGTCTTGTTTACCTCTGCCATGACGTCTGCTGATTTGTCCAA
Source organism: Cystobasidiaceae sp. HBUAS51001 (assembly GCA_003351005.1). NCBI lineage: Eukaryota > Fungi > Basidiomycota > Cystobasidiomycetes > Cystobasidiales > Cystobasidiaceae > Cystobasidiaceae sp. HBUAS51001. The sequence continues at coordinate 85,467 of QOZY01000143.1, read as the reverse complement.
TTCTATGATATGACATACCAGGACACGCTAATTGCGGGGCGGACTCTGACTGAGGCGCTCAACATCGGCTCATTCTCAGACACACTCTTCACGAAGCTTTGCCTTTGCAGAAAAGTTGCAATTTCACAGACAAAGATACGCGATTACTATTCTGCTCTCCTTCCCCCAAGAGCTCTGACGAGAAAATACGATACAGTGCGTACAAGCAACAAGACTACATAATATGCCAATTGCGTGGTATTAGGAATGCTACTCCCGGAAGATTGCAGAACGAGATAACGAGAGCTGCTGGCAGATAGATTGGCTTTTATAGAACGAGCATTGCGTCGAAAAAAAGTGGAAATGGGTTCAATTTTAGTACAAGCCGGTGGCTCTTCGAAGGCCCTACAGTTGCCATGGTCGTCAGTATCGAGCGACCAAAGAGGACAGCCTGGGACACCTCACCTCCAACCACCGGCTATAGAGCATTTCAGCGACGGGTCCACGCTGTTGACTAGCTGCGTCCGTTTGTGTGACGGAACCAGTCTCGCCCTCGCTGTCTTCGTCGTGGGGTAGCTTATCATGTAGATTGGCCTTGCTAGCGATCGTTGACGAGTGCCGAACAGTATTACGATCAAACAGTCGCGTCGAAGTAGTCATGAGATGTCGTCTGACAGTTGCATTCTCGTTTATGCCCGCAAGTAGGTCCAAGATGATTCGATAAGTCAGTTCTGGATTTGTTTCTGCCAGGTCCGAGAAACCATTCGAGATCATCGAGATATTCTCTACATCATCTGGCGTGAGTTCTGCTTCATGGATGTTGATATTGCGCTCCAGCACAGGATTGATGACTTCTTCAACCATCGCGCGGCCGATGCTGCCTTCCATCGTCGAAGTGGTGCTCGGCGACGAAGCGGCAGACTCGACAGAGGTATTGACAAGGCTAGAGTTGCTGCTGCTGCGCCTGCTTGCAGCGAGTGGGCGAATCAACTCTGCACTAGCGCGATTGCTATTCACGCTATCGAAACGCTTCACGGGTCGGATCGTATGCATTCCATTCCCCACATCGCTTTCGCGCATAATTGTGCCGTTGATATCGTTGCGAGCAGCCCACGAGCTTCGTTTGCGTTGCGAGCCATTCATACCATTCGCTTTGGGAGATGGCGGTTTCAGCGTGTCACTGTCAAAAGTAGTCTGCCGTGACCGGCCTTTGCGAGGTGTGTTTGAAGCCGTGACTGGCGGCGAGTCATGAAGTTGTGCCGGCTTGGTGTGCTCGAAAAAGTCTTGCTGACTCGTAGCTGCAGATGTTGCGGAAGCAGAGCTCGTAAAAACTGCATCAGCAGATGAAGCTTGGGACGAGTCCGACAGAGCAGCGAGATCTGGGTCGACCTGCTGTATGAGTGAAACATGCATCAGCGACGCTGCTTAAGCCCCAATTTGTACCGACATTGTCCGACTCACCAGGTTCTGCCTGCTCAAAGCCATAGACTTCATAGCTTCCGAGAGCTTTCGATGGTACGCCTCATCCTCGACATCCTCCTCTTCATCGCCTGCGCCAAGCAGTCCGAGGTCCGCCGCCTCTTGTCTAACAGTATCAAAGCTCCAATTCGAGACAATAGTCCCATCGCTGATGTTCAAGAACGAATCATCGACTTTCAAAGTCTTGTCCCCCGCGCCTCCCGCAGCCGCTCCATCAAGCACTTTAGGCTTTTGGTGTCCAGCTTTTCCATTCCCTCCTTTAGCACGCCATTGAAGTAGTCGTTCCGTAAGTTCCGTCAATGTGGATGTTTTCCGTCCAGCGTACTTGACGAATCGATGCTGGAGAAGCTCTTTGGCGGTCGAGCGGTTCAAAGGATCTTTGACGAGACAGAGCTGGACAAAATCCTTGAATGCTGCGCTGAAATTGCCTTCTAGCGTTGGTGCTTTGGCTTTCGGGATCAAGAACAAGACACGCATAGGGTGGTATTCTGCAAGCGGGGGCTCGCCTTTGGCCATTTCGATAGCAGTCTGCGAATCGACAAAATTTCAAAGCATTCAGTGCAGTCCGCTCAGAAGTGTTCCAATTGTCGCTCTTCTGAAAAACGGAAGCTCACGATGCCCAATGACCAAATATCTGCCTTTGAATCATACCCAGCCTGTCGTATTACTTCAGGGGCCATCCAAAAAGGAGTTCCAACAAATGTATTCCTCCGACTTTTATTATGCGATAATTGAGCTGCAACTCCAAAATCTGCAAGCTTGACTTTTCCAGAAGCAGATAAAAGAACGTTTGCTGCTTTTATATCGCGGTGAATCTTGCCTTCTGCGTGTAAATAGTCGAGCCCTAGCAGTAATTCGCGACAGATTATCGCAATGTGCGCTTCGGAGAAAGGACCGGGTTTGAGCTACAATTAAAGAGTGTTGAGTGGGGGAGTGAGCGTGAATCAATTTAGATCTCTTTGACGCTCGCTTGTCATGGGCGCTATCGCGGCCGCGACTTACGAGATCCAGACACGATCCACCAGCGAGGTACTCCATGACTGCATTATGAGCACAATGCAGAAGAGCAGTAGCACCCAAGAAGTCCAGAAAGAGAGCGTGTCGTGCAGATGCATTACCAGTGCATCATATAGATCGGGATTGGAAGATCACTTGTCAGTTGCTGATTTACTTCAAAGCGACGCAGCCCTTCGCGGGGTTTCCAACCTTCCCCTCCAAACAGCCGCACTCACCAATCCAAAGTTTGTAACCCCTCACAAAACTCCCATAATATCTCGTGACGAATTCGCTTTCACAATTGGCCAGGTGTCCAATTTCAGCTTGTATCTCCATAATATCATCATCTGAATCTTCAAGGTCAATCTGTTTGATAGCGACCATTGATCCGCTGCTAATGTGTAGCGCGCGATATACCGTCCCGAATGATCCATGACCTATTTTTTCGACAAGCTTGTATTGCTTGGATGGATCTTCGCAAGCTTGGACGGATGGAGTTTGGGCACTTGTTGATGATGCTACTTGATGTACAGGTGTCGTTGTTGTCGGGGAGACACGTTTTTCTGATGGCGCGCTCCCGCTTGGAATAGGCGCTGGATGAGCAACGACGCCAACACCAGGGGCCTGCAAGGACGGCGAAACAGGCGAGGCTCTCCTCCTGTACCCTTTTGGGTCCAACATCTCACGCCGAGGACTCGCTTTCCGTGCATCAGTCGGTGCAGACGGTGATGCAATTCCATGACCAGCTGATGTGGAGGCTGTCGGTCTTGTAATTGAAGTGCTCGAGCGATGCCGTGGTGCATATTGTACAGGCGAGTCATTTGCCCGCGTAGAGATCCGTCTCTCCCTGCTGCCACTACTACTGCTTGGTTTCGCCACTACCGCTGGCGCGACGGGGCTTGTTGGCGAGTGGTTTGACTGCGAGGGCCTGCTAGCGGATGACGGCGACATGGGCGAAGCTGCACTCGCTGTTGCAGGCGTGTTATCCTTTGACAGTTTGCGCCTATGTTCTCTGGAGGCCGCCGGCTCCAAGCGGTCCAGTGCAGCACTTGATTCACGACTCCTAACACGCTCGCCGCTGTTTCGCGCAGCGGGTGTCGTCGCGACTGGCGATGAGACGGGCGCAGGCGAGGTTGCCCTGGACAGAGCGGGCGAATGTGCGTTCCCAGAACTAGATAGAAGGCGGAAGCGCTGCCCGAATCCTAGTCCTCCTTCCCCTCCTCCTGTCGCTGACGATGATGATGGCTTGCTGGGCTCGGCCGAGAGAGGGCGCCCGTTTGGTGCTCGCGCTGGACTTGGACTTGTCACTGCGAGTGATACGGGTGCACCATGAGGTGATTCAAGAGGTGCAGCATTGCCGTTGCTGCTCGAATGTCGCTTGTAGAGGCGTGGTCCGGGAATGCCCTGGGTGCACAGTCAATTCAGTCAATCAATGCCTTGCCTCGTCCGTTGATTGCGCAGACTCACCATTTCGACTGCGACTGGCCGTGCAGTATGAGCTCCCGTGTCGTGTCAGCTAGCCAGCATGTGCGTGTTGCGAGACTGCTTGTCGCTGGTTGGCGTGTTGCAGAGTTGTCCTCGTGCCGTCCAGAATTGCTTGCTCGATGTTTGGACTCACGTGCCCAAACAGGGCTTCGCGTAGATGGGGGAACACAGAGAGGGAAATAGGAAGTCAGCCGCGAGACTCCACATTGACGTATGTAGGATGACTAGGAGTGCTGCATAGATTCACAGCGTTACTACTACACTCAGAGTGGTTCGCTCCTTCCTGCCCGCGTCCTTATTCTGCGTCACGTGTTGTAGCGGCGATCGCGATGACCGTGGTCGGCAGGTTTTAAATTAGCGAGCAACGCTGACGGCGGAGACAATGTTAATAGACGAGCTACAGTGTAATACACGGCTTGCCTCTGCTCCATCCACATCAACTGCGCATCCTTCATATCATCCAGTCCGTGTTGCCTCCCTCCGTCTTCGAAACCAGCTGACCCACTCCTGCCGTCATCTTCAGCTTCAGCTCCCTCGAAATGGCTCACTACCTCCAGTACGTGGATCCGCAGTCGTGTTACCAGGCAGGCGAATGACAGAATTAACGTGCCCACACCCACACACCCACTCACTCCCTCCACTCGCTGTCCTTTCTTCATTCCCCAACTCACTCGCTAATGCTCGCTCGTGCGCAGCGTCTCAAACCTCTTCAACGTCAAAGGCTGGACCTGCCTCGTCACAGGCGGGGGCACAGGAATCGGTCTAATGGCCACACAAGCCCTCGCGGCAGGCGGGGCGCGCGTCTATATTGCAGGTCGTCGCATGGAAGTACTAGAGAACGCCGCAAAAACCCACGGAAAAGAAGTAGAGGGTGAAATCATTCCTATTCAAATGGATCAAACAGACACCAAGTCCATTCAAAACGCATATGAAGAAATTGCAAAAAAGGAAAAATGTCTGAATTTGTTGATCAATAATGCTGGACTGGCGAGCAAGCGAGCCGATGTCACACAGGCGGATAAAGGAGCCGAGGCTTTTAAAAAAGCAATGCTCGACGTGCCGTTTGATAATTGGGACGAGGTGGTGAGTGCATTGGAGAGGACAAATACACTCATTCCGATTGTGACTGTCGACCTCTTTGTATCGTTCCAATCTCTTCGCACATGACTTTATATTCTCTCAACCTTCATTCGCGCGACACGACGACAACACGACGTGTGCGGTAAATTCGCGATATCCCCCGCCACGATTCACATATGCCGACTCCGAATCCTCGCTCAATACGATACACGCATGCAAACATAGTACAAAGCCAACGTCTACGGCTACTATCTCACATCAGCCACTTTCTTGCCTCTATTGGCAAAAGCCAACAAAGCGGATGACAAACACAAGCTAGCCAAAGATTGGTCTGCCAATATTATCAACATTTCGAGCATTTCTGGTTTAACGAAAACGACTCAGAATGGCCAATTCATTTATAATTCGGTAAGTCTCTGATGTTTTTGTTTTCTCTGGGATTTAGTAGCTTGTCTGTGTGAGCGATTGCGCTGATGGAGTTCGCATTTTCGCATCGCTGGCAGTCGAAAGCCGCTACTATTCAGCTTACAAGATTGCTCGCTACGGAATTCTCGAATCCCGAGCTGGCTATTCGAGTAAAGTGAGTGGCTCGTTGTTCCCATTGAGCAAAAAAATCCCGATGTGCACACTTGACGTGTACCCACCTCCTATTCCTTTCTCTCGCAATTGCAGTACAATCGCACCAGGCTATTTCGTAAGTCTCAATATTTGAATGTGCAAAGTACCTGAAGCCAGGCAAAAAACAGGGAGTTGAGCTAATTCTCGCCCTGATGTATCGCTTTCTCAAATCCCTGTTCTTTGTCTGCAAAAAGCCTTCCGAAATGACTACTTCTGCAAGCGACGAACGCAATAAATCAAGCATGGATCCCAACGGCTGGCGGGAGAAGAAACAAGTACCTTGCGACCGACCGGGAGCTGATGAAGACATGGCACAGGCAGTCATGATGCTCGCTTGTAACAAGTATGTTAATGGTCAGACTGTCGTCGTTGACGGTGGTGTGCTGTTTGGAATGGTGAGTCTGCGCGCACGCGTGGATGCTTGGTGAGAGAGGGAAAAGTGGCTGATACATAAGCTGTCTCTGCTTCGGTCCTCCAGCCATGAAAGGAGCTGAGCGAGACGCACATATCCGGAAACCTTACTCTTCTCTGAAACAAAGAAGAAACGATACGGCCGCTCATGAATAGCTCGATAGAGTGCAAAGTAGATCATTCAGGAATTGCGTATACCGTCTCCTCAAGTCTCCGAAATCAAAAGGCGACATCTGCCCGATGCTCCTCTTTGTTGCAATTGAGCATGCACTGTAATGTTCGATACGACAAAGATCTTCAGGCCTGTTTCCGTCCCAAGGTTTCACGCCTGAAGACTGTCGTACACCAGCTTCTCAGCCGCTCGACTAGGTTCCAAGCCTTGTGGATGCCAGTAAGGAAAGAACTGCGATCCAAACATTGTAATGATGCCTTTTTCTCGGTCCGCTGTCCAGTATAGATTGCCCATGCCTGCCCACCTGCGTTCACAACTCGGTTATTTCAGCCTTTGCCTTTTACCCCACAGTACAGATACTTTTGATTTAAAGTAAGAAGGGATCTTACCATACGCTGTTGGCGCTGCGGCCGCTGCATCCAGGACAATTCCGGCAAGGCAAAGACACAAAGTCAGCTGCTGCAATACGTCATGCCTCCGAGTGCAGTGCCTTTCTGTCTCGTCAACGTACGTTGGGAGCGCATCTTTTGTTAGCTGACCTGCCAGAGACCAGCCTTTACGCATGCCCGCAAGTCTACGATGAAAATCATCAACACAAGAATTTCAGCTCGTTCATGCGTCCTGCATTGGAACAAAGCTTGCAAAAGGATGGACTCACGGCGGGATGGGCATGGTCAGTGCAGGCATGGCAGGCACCCACGTGCGCTCCAGCGGTTCTTTGGCTTCAATCTCCGTGCCAGCAAGCTGGTCGATCCACATCTCATCTACGGTTTCTGGCTTGAGCAGTACGGTGCCGTTGGATGCTTTGCCTCCGCTGATGAGAACGACGAGGATCTTCATATAGCTGACATCGTTCACGTCAGCAGGGTCAATCAATGAGTAGGAGCGTTTAGAAACGCGCGCTTTGCGCTGGCTTACTCTTCTATACTCGCAATGCCTCCGCCTCCGCCTGCTTCTGTGACGCCGCCGACTTGAACCGGTCCATGATCTACAACAAACGGCAAAACCGATATACAATCCATTAGTAGTCTTCATACGAGAGCCACATGCGCAGGCCTGTTCAATCCGTGGGTCTGCATAAGTCACCTATCTGGAGAAGAAGGCCATCGTCGGTCCGCATGTGCATCGACGCAAGTCTGTCTTTGTAACCATCAGAGACCTGCGAGGCCGTATCAAGTAAGTCAGCGTCTTTATGTGATGCCAGTCACATCGGTCTGTACGCAGCGAACATAGCGACTCACCCGTCCAAACCTGATATCAGGGCATCCAGCCGGTCCCAAGATATTTTGCTGGCAATACTCGCCTAATGTCTGTCCGGTGATTTTCTCAAGAACTCTTCCAGCCCAGTCTATGCCTCTGCTATAGCACCAGTCTGTGCCTGGTTCAAAGATCAAAGGTTGATTGTAGGAATGCTCTATTTCGCTTGTTCCAGGTGGGGCTTTGTTGGCTGCTATCCAATCCAGCAAGGGTGCGCTCCAGAACTGTTAAAAGTAGTAGTGCAGTCATGAAACGCTGTCAGATGAGATTCGCAGATTTACTCGTGCCTCGCGGCGAACTCACGTTGTATGTCAAGCCGCAGGTGTGGCAAAGCTGCATGAGCAGAGTTGTCAGACTGCGGGATTTTCATGTGTATTCGGTCCCGCCCAACGTACAAGGATCACTTACAAGCATCCTCAGCGTGATCCTGTTCTTTGGCCGAGTGCCATCGATAAGTGGCAGCTTGTCCAGCGCAGGCAGGTAGTCCCCCGCATAGTCGTCCAACCTGACCAGGCCTTTTTCGACAAGTTGCCTAGATAGTCAGGTCAGCTGGAGCGTTGATATCATCAAAGACGAATTAGCTTGCATGCATGCAATGACTGTGATGATCTACGCGAAACACTCAGCATGGCCCGTGTCAACGATCACGTCGGTCGTGACACACTGCAGCAAGCAGCGCAACACCCACCTTTGTGCACGAGAAGAGGGCCATTGCCGTGTCTGTAGTCATCTTCTCATCCGGCCTGTTGATGCCTCGCACGCCTGCAGCAGCCTTGACGAGGTACTCGCCCTGGCTGTTCATCGCGCCGAACACTGCGCCGGCCAGGCCTGGAGAGCCATCTTCACGAGTTGTGCAAGCGTTCTCTAGGACTTGCTGTACGGATGATTGCACTGAGCTGACCATTGTGCCCTTTCAACACACGCACAATCAGCTGCCGGCACTCGAGCAAGCCGGAGCAAGCCGTGAAGCAAGATGGTGTCCTACTACACCATGCCGCACAGAGCAAGGACAAATGCACGTGCAATAATGGTTCTGCCGCCTGTGCTGCCAAACCCCGCTCGTCTTCTATGATATCTGCCCACGCCTCATCTACGTTCCTACGCCAAGCTCTCGTAAACAGCCTTCTCCACAGCTTCATTAAGCTGCAGAGCCTCTGCATCCCAAAAGGGCAGTATCTGGGTGGAGAACAGGCTGACGATACCCTCTTCACGATCTGCCATCCAGAAAAGATTGGCCAAGCCTGCCCACCAGACGCTGTTGGCGCTTCTTCCACTGTGAAGCAATCACAAGCACATTCACGGTCAGCAAAAGTGAAAGGGGCTTTAGCAATCCGGCAATCCGAACATGTATCCATACCTGGGTAGCTGTTCCTTGGTGATGCCTCCTGCCAGACCCCAGCTCTTCCGTACTCCTGGATGCCTGCGAAGAGATTCATTAGCATTTGTTTTTGGTGCCTTGCAAAAAATCGAAACTGATCACGAGTGCAACTCACTGGATGACAGGATTAGTGAGAGCCGGTATGCCGACAGGCATGGGGCAGTCCATAGTTTCTCTCTTTCCAGCTTCCATATCAACCAGCTGGTCGCGCCACATCTCTTCGACGGTTTCTGGTCGCAGGATTTGCGCGCCATTCGCTCCTTTGCCCTTATTAATCAGTACATATAGGCACTTGAGGAAACTGTGAGGGAAAAGACGCGTAAGCACCATTTCGCTGTGCAGGGCACAACATGTTGGACGATAAGTTATCGTGTGAAGGACTCACTCGTCTGTTGTCGTCACTAGACCAGAACCGCCTTGTTGTATTTTGCCCTCCCGAACGACTGGGAGATTTTCTGATAGGCAGAAAGAGGGTTAAGACAATAGCGTAATCAGTATGATGTAGTCATTTGGTATAATGACTTCCTGACCGCTGGCTACTAGCCCGCCAGGAGTGCGGAAATGCATCGATACGAGTCTGTCCTCGCATCCTTTGGGTACCTGCAGGGCAGAAGATGACTGAGCCTCGCGATAGTAATTCCCCCAAAAGCGATGAGACACTTACTGAATTGTATTGGAGATGCTGACAACCAAGCGGTTCCCACACGTATTTTCGGCAATAGTCGTTTATGGTCATGCCCGTGACTTTTTCCAGCATCCTTGCTGCCCAGTCGATGCCTGTTCCGTAAGCCCAGTCGGTGCCTGGCTCAAACAGCAGAGGATGCTTGTAGCTCATTGGGTCTTCGGGAATGAAAGACCCGTTGGCTTCGTACCATTCATTCAGCTCAGGACTGAAGAACTGCCGAATTGTGATGTGAAAGATAATATAATCAGCACAGATGAGAGTTCTGTAATCGGACTGAAGAGAAGATCTCTATTCAAGCGACTCACTGTGTAGCTCAACCCGGAAGTATGTGTGAGCTGCAAACGCACAAATAAAAAAGGAAATAACGACAATGTCAGGACGAGCCATTCTTCCACAGCCAACGGATATGAGAAGATTCCTACCAGGTGACGCAGCGTTAGTTTTGTCTTGGCTTTTCCACCGCTCAAGAGGTCCAAATCAGCGAGTTCAGGTAGGACATTCTCTGCTGGTTTGTCGAGGTCCAGTCTGCCTTGCTCTACGAGTTGCCTGCGAGGTCGGGATTGCGTAAATGGCTCGGCATGCGGTTTCGAGCAGCGGACGATGTTGAACATGACTAGAGACGCGCTCTCTTACATGCATGCGATGCCAGTGATGATCTGACATTCGTTCGTGCACCATGGTCAGCCCCAGCAATGGGAAGTACGTGCATCAGCGGCATTGCATTGATCCCGGCCTGCGAAGGCCGCTGAGCCAGTAGTGCACGGGGCCCAGCATCAGTGAGCCTACCTTGGTGCACGAGAAGATGGCAAAAGCCGTGTCGAATGTCATCGCCTCATTGGGTCTATCGAGTCCGCGTGGTCCAGCAGCCGCCTGTGCGAGATAGGTGCCTTTGCTGTCCATGGCCCCAAAGACTGCGCATGGCAGGCGCTGCTCGCGCACTGCATCGTCGAGAAGACCTTGTATGCGTTCTTGGAGCGCCATAATCTTGTGCGCTTGGTGGGGGAAAACGAAAGAGCGTGCGTGCTTGCGTCAATTGTCGCGCTGGCGTTGCGAAGAGCGCCACACATCGGTATAAATACATGTGCATCAGCACGTGGTCTGTCGTAGAGACCTTCGGCCACAACCAGGATGACCGCACCTTGGAAGCTGCTCTCCCCATCAGGCATAGGATACACCGCACACAAAGGTCTCCAGAGTGCCGTCTGAGTGCACACCAACTGCCCCACTCTGCTTTCCTCCGTTCTCACTCTGACAGCTCGCGAACATGCCCCCGCCGCTGGCTGTGCTGAGCTTCTGTCTCCTCCTGGGCAACTCGACCACTGGCAACAATAACAGCAAGACCATATCGCCCACTACTAATTCGTTCGGTATCGACAAGACGTCGCTACTGCCACATGACAGCACAGTCTGGACGGTTGGGGAAATCAAAACCTGCTGCAACGCAAATACTGGTGCAAGCGTGCACGTAATAGAGACCGTTATGGCGGGAGCGACTTTGGACGCAAGAGCAGATGCAAAGATCGAGGAGGCTGCAAAAATTGCGTTTACATCAATGCCGCACTTTATGGCCTCGCGCGGGACAGGTGCGCTAGCTATGGCAATAGGCTAAAGGAATCCGCATTCCCAAGTGACACATGGCGGAGACGCGGTGACCTTCAGACTGGAAAGATGGTCAATTCCTTGCAAGTAGCTCGACTTGGGCATCGCACGTACACGGCTTGCTTGGACAGCGGAGCTCCAGCACAGAGGTCACGTCGAGGTCTCGCCTCGACTCACCTAGTGCCTGGCTGTTGCAAGCGACGAGTAGGGCGGAGGAGGGAGCTGATGAATGTCGTCGACACGAGTTGCGGAGGCAGCGGGTTTGTGAGCCATCGCAGCTCCTTGGTCCAGAGCGTTTATTGTGCGCCTATCGGGCGAGACCCCTGGAACTAATTTTGTCTCTTGCATTTGGGACATGGTATTGTCTCTGCCGCTGACGAAACCAGCTTTGCGGAGTCTGCGCACATGGGCATACAGACGAGAGAGAGGCGACATGCGTATTGAAGCGGAGTCAGGTCAGTCTTCAAGAGGTCACTAGGATCATTGCGGTGCCCGACAATCTTTAGGAAACCTGCACAAGCCGATAAAAACTCACCGCTTGGCTCTCTTTTGCTTGTCTATGGCAGCGACGACCATGTATGCTGCAGGACTGGCCCACAGGAGCCACGTCGGAGGGCTGTCTGGGCCTGGGCCTGCGGTATGAGTTGCAGCGAGGCGAGCGCGGTTGCGGTTGCAGCACATGGTGGATGATCTGCCTGGCCCGGTTAGAAGCTGAGGATGAGCAATGGAAAGAGAGCAGTGAGCAAATGTGAGCTTCTCCTGCTCTTTTGTAGTGGAGCCGGTCATATTCGCTCGGAGCGAGCTGGCGCAGCTGTGACGCCTGCAATGATCGCGTCGCACCGAGCGGCACGAGACGAGCAGCTCGAGCGAGAGTATGATGGCACAGCAGCGGCGGAGTGCGTCGGACACTAGTAGTATATGGTATGATGTGTCGTGCTCTCCCATGTCTGGAATTGGGCAGGCCTGCGTATGATGAAAGCACTCTTGCTCTGGCGCATGATCGGCCCCCGCAAGAGAGAGCAGGACAGACGGCGCAAAGCTCTTTGCTCTGCTCACAGCATCCTTGCCAGTAGCAGCCTCACACGCCTGCAGCGCGAGCCACACTGCCGCCTGGGCGCATCCGCGACGCTCTTTGCTGCTGCTGTCATCAATTGCCTCTCTCGACCTTGCTCGCCCCGCTGCTCGTGCTGGGCGCCTGTCTCCTCCTGGGCAACTCGAACAGCCATACGAGCAACACCATGGCGCCCACCACTGCGCCATCAATAACCGACAAGCTCGCCTCCCTCGTCATGGGCACCTCTGCTGCGGCATCCACCTCCAACACCAGCCGCAAGTCGGCCTACCTGCTCAGCATGCCCGCAGACGAGAGCGGCCACTTGACACCCGAACTCAGAGCCGCGCTCGACGACCTCGAGGCGCAATTCGACCTCAGCGAGGACAGACTGCGCGAGACGGTCGACCAGATGCTCGTAGAGTACAAGACGGGCCTGCAGGAGCACGTCGACGACTCAAACAGGGACACCTTTTTGCCCATGATGTGGGATGATCTCCACTTGAGCAAATAGTCGACATTGCGAGTCTGGCTGACATTGTGTTCGTGCACAGTCCTACATACGTCCACAACGTGCCTGATGGCACAGAGACGGGCACCTTTCTCGGTAGGCTGCTCCTGCTGCTGCTTCTCCTCCTTGTCCGTCTTCTTGTCCCGTGACGCCGCGCTGACTCTCGTCACTATTTCGATCACCCGCGTCCATGTACAAATTGGTACCGCCATTCCAACATACAGCATTGGATGTGAGCTGCTTTCGCTACAGACGCGCGAACCAATACGGCGAAGAGACTAACGTCTCTCGTGATTCTCAGCTCGGCGGCACCAACCTCCGCGTGTGCGAAGTCAACCTGCTAGGAAACTCGAAATTCACTCTCCGCCAACAAAAGTTCAAAGTATCCGACGAGCAGAAGACAGGCACCGCCGTCGCTCTGTTTGACTTCATCGCAGGATGCGTAGGCGACTTTGTAGCGACGCTCGATGGCTCAAAAACGGGAAATGGGGCGGAACCTCTATACCTTGGCTTTACGTTTTCGTTTCCCGTTCAGCAGACGGCGCTGGATAAGGGGACACTCATCAACTGGACCAAGGCGAGCACGCTCATTCGGCCATTTTAACAACGAACTGATCCTGACGTTCTTTAATCGTCTGCAGGGCTTCACTGCCACCGGCGCACAAGGCCAAGATGTCATGCAGCTCCTGCAAGATGCGCTTGACCGCAAGAAAGTAGCTGTCAAATGTGCAGCGCTCGTAAATGACACCGTCGGAACACTACTCTCGCGCGCATATCAGTCCGGAGCAGCTGTCGTGGGCGCCATCTTCGGCACGGGCACCAACGGCGCATACCTGGAGAAGATGTCCGCCATGACCAAAAGCTTGCCTACAAAGGTCGACTTTGACTACATGGTCGTTAACACTGAGTGGGGCGCGTTTGACAATGAGGTGGGCATGTTTCTTTGTATACTTGCGGCTTGCGCTGATTGAGACATGGCTATCGTTCACAGCGCAAAGTCCTCCATGTCACACCTCACGACAACAAAGTCGACCGAGAGAGCGTGAACCCACGGAAGCAAGCATTTGAAAAGATGGTCAGCGGGATGTACATTGGCGAGGTTGTCCGCAACGTGCTGCTACACCTCATCGACCACGGCTTGCTCTTCAAAGGGTACTCTTCGCGGGTTCTCAACACGCACTATGGCCTTGACACTGCACTCATGAGCGCAATCGAGGCGCATCCTTCGAGCGCATACAACGAGAGCGCCTCGCACCTCTCCCTCGCAGACGAATGGAAGCGTTCGATTGAAGAGACGCGCAAAGTGCTCACTTCGCAGCTAGGGATCAATGAAGCGCACATTAGCGGACAAGACTGCCTTGTCGTCCGACGCGTCTCTGAGCTCGTCGGCACAAGAGGCGCACGTCTAGCTGCCGTTGCGGTCGCAGCGACATTGATCCAAACGGGCTATGACAAAAAAGATCCCAGTACTGGAACGTATAGGGATTTCTCAATTGGCGTCGATGGATCTTTGGTTGAATTCTATCCTGGCTACGAGGTTAGGATCAGACAGGCGCTCAGGGACGTCGTCGGTGAAGAGGTCGAGAAACATGTCCGCATCGGCTTGGCAAAGGATGGAAGCGGTATTGGAGGTGAGTTGTCGGTGGCAATGACTTTGCTCAGCCAAAGCCACGCACTCTTTGAAAGCGAGAACGGATTACTGACGTATCGTTGACCCCATTGTACGGGTCCGTGCAGCCGCTCTCACTGCATTGCAAGCATACAAGCAGGCGCAGAGCTCGTCGATCAAACCTACAGGACTCCAGAAGCAGGGATGACCATCAGCATGCTCGCAGACATTTTCTCGACCATTTTCACATAATACTTCGTTGTACAGTAGAGCAAGCACAGAAAGCATAGTCGTAGCGTCTTCGTTTCTGTTTTGTGCGCCAGCCCGTACACTGAGAAAGAGTGGCCCCCGATTGCCTTCAGCCCTGTTCTTTTGACAGCTCAGAAGCAGCCTTGTCCGTGAACGATAGCCGCAAAGAAAGTCGTACGCAAGACAAGCTGATCACGACGCAGCGTCTTGCCATGGCAAGCAACCATGTCGCCCTGCTGGACAGCGACGCGCCTGTCGACTCGATACCCGCTGCAGACCTGTCAGTGGGATTCCTGCATCGATGACTGTCAGGAAGACGATAGCTGATACGAACTCACCCACCCGCTACTGGCAACTGCGCAATTTGCGTATTGTGAATATAGAGCGAGTCTGTTTACATCGACTAGCGAGCTCGCCGACGCTATTGCTCGAGTATGCGCCTCGCCGCTGCCTACGGCTCCTGCGAACGAAGGTGATGAGACAGCGGCAGCAGCAGCAAGCGCAACCGCAAGCGAGCGGCCATCTGGCTCGCCCAATGCAGCACACGAGCGCTTTGTGCAGCTCGCAGAGCAGTATTGGGCTAGCTTGCCGTCGTCTAGCACCGGTGGGACGATCACAGACGCTAGTCAGGCGCTCGAAGCAGCCGAACAGCTCGCAGATCTCATCTGGACCGTGGACCAGGCTTTTGATAGTGCTGCTTTGACGACAACTGGACCTGCTGCTGCGGCTCCTCAGGATGCAAAGGTCAAGAAGGCGCCGGAAGATAGGCTCGCAATGCTCGTTAAGGATCTCCATGTAAGCAAGACCGATGCGCCGAGCATTCAAACAATCACTTCATCGTAAAAGCAAGCCATAACCCGTCCTGACACTTGGAAACTGCGTTTCTCTGCTTGCACACCAGGCTAAGAAGATTCTGTCGACCGAGTTGCTCAAACAGCGGCTTGACATGCCCCTTCTTCAGCGCGCAGGAATCCTCTCACCGCAGCTTGCAAACAGCTTCACTCGCCTCGAAGCGAGAATCAAGACTGGAATGCTGTACAAGCAGCGCAAGTTCAATCTTCTTCGCGAAGAGACCGAAGGGTACAGCAAGTTGCAGGTCGAGCTGCTATCGAGCATGGGCAGCCCGCACAATAATCGGACAGCACAGCCGTCAGAACCGTACGTCGCCGTCAGCGCAGCTCTGCAAGGCAAAAACTTCACATGCAGAATCGGACATCAGGCTCATTCGCATGCAATTCTTCCTCACTTGTCTAAATCGTGCCGAATGGTTCTATCGTGATTGCAAATTTCAGAATCAGCGCCGTCCGCAAGCGTGCAGAGACGAGCTTGAATAATGTCAAGGCTCTCATCGGCTACTTTGACCTCGACCCGGCACGAGTGCTGGATGTGATCCTCGATGTCTTTGCGGACAATGTGCTCTACCACCACGTCTTCTTCCGCGAGCTGCTGCGCATGTCGCCATGGGCGCCCAGAAGCGCTGGAAGCGCAGGCAACGATGCCGTCCGTGACGGCGAGAACTTGCTACCCGATGGCGGCTTTGTCCCAGTGCAAGATTCGGCCAACACTGTGTGCGCGCAAATACTTGGCTTCAAGTTCAGTTGGTACACGGTAAGTGCTTGATGATGATATGGAAGAGAAACATACAAGCTAAAGTGCCTGCTTTGCCAGTCTCCGGATGGCTCGCAAGAGACGCCCTCGGAGAAGTTGTATCTGCTTGCCGCCATCCTAATATGGGATGGCATGGTAGACTTGCCAAGCCTTTGGCCCCATGTAGGCCATGCACCTCATCTTACTCCAAGCTTGCATAATCTTGACAGCTATTCTTGCAGCTCTCGCCAGACAGCGATGAAGATTTCAACAGGCTCAAGGACAAGTACAAGGACGAAATCTCGGATCGTATAGCTGCTGCTCGATCAAACGCCCTATCTATGGCAGGTGTGCTGCTTGATGACGAGGCTCCATCAGCGCAAGCGAGAGGTGCTAGCACGCTCACTATAGCTGGTGCAGCGTCAGCTGGCAACAATGCGACAGCGGCAGCTGTAGCAGCGCCTGTCGAGCCTCCCAATACGAAGGTCGGTGTGCTTCGAGCATTGCTCTCCATCGGCGCTTTCAAATCCGCATTTTGGATCTTGTCAACGCACAGCTGGATCTGCGAGCCAGTGCCTGAAGTAGCGGACTTGCTGCTGCGTCTACTCAATCACTCTATAGCTCCCTTTTATGCCACTACAGCCTCTCCGTTCGCTACAAAGCAAGACGCAGGTGACGAGAAGCAGTCGAGTCTGTGCCAGCCTCGACAGCGCTATTCAGTGGCAGAGAAGAAGAATTTGCCGGCACCAGCTGTCTCGTACGCGATCACGGGCAAGCCCATCGATACACCGAGAACACACAACGGACACTGGCGAGAACCTGTCTACTTTTTCTCCGAGTGGAAGGACCGCTTGCCGGTCTGTCGTACTGCCGAAGAGTTCTTGTCAGTCGTCGTTCCTCTGCTCAAAATTATCGGCGTACACGCTGGTCGCAACAAGGAGTTCTTTATCCGCCTGTTACGAATTGCAAAGCTCGAGACTGTACCAACTGGGCCTCGGCGGTCTGTATGGGAAGGCTTAATTCGGATGCACATCATACCGGCACTTGCACTGTCAGACCCAAATCCTTCAACTACCCATGAACTGTGGGAGGTACTGCGCAACTTTTCTTATGAGGCGCGCTTTGCCTTCTACGGAGAATGGAAGGACCGGTTGTACAAGCGCATGCCGGAGCTTCGCGTCAAGAGAGCCGAGGCCGAGCGTGATGCGAAGGGTCTGCTCAAGCGCTTGTCGACGGACAATGTCAAGCAATTCGGACGTAGCCTGGCCAAGATTGCACATACAAACCCGTGTGTGCTTTTCGAGATTGCCCTGAACCAGGTCCAAAGCTACGATAATCTCATTGGACCGGTTGTGGAGTCTGCTCGATACCTCACTCCCTTTGGCTACGACGTGCTAGCATATTCCTTGCTTGACGCGCTTTCGAACCCCGAGAAGGAGCGTACAAAGTCGGACGGTACCAATATCTCGCTCTGGCTGCAAGGCTTGGCGACATTTGCTGGAACCCTATGCAAGCGCTGGAATATGGACGTCTCGTACATCCTGCAATACATCCTCAATCAGCTGCGCCAAGGCAATCCAAAAGACCTTGTTGTTCTTCGCGAGTTGATTGCAAAGATGGCTGGCATCGAGCCAGTGTCCGACCTCTCCGACAGTCAGATAGTCGCCCTGGGCGGCGGCGCGACCCTCCAAGCCGAAGCACTGCATCCAACAACCGCAGCTGAATGGAAGGGCGTGACTAAGCGGAGCACTTTACGGCTCCGACAGGCCTTGGTGGAGGCAAAGCTCGTCGCGCCACTTCTAGTCGCTGTAGCTAGACAGCGTCAAGAGTGCGTGCTCGAGCTCGATGATTCGCCTTTGAAGTACCTCGGTAACCTTTTCGATCAGGTGAGAGCAAGAAAGTCAATGATGCTGCCAGTGCGCTGAGGCTTACATCTGTCGTCGAACAGTGTCAGCAAGTCTTGTTTCAGTACCACGATTTCTTACTCTCTCAGCTGGGCGCGCAAGAATACGCCAAGGCACTGCCATCGCTGCCTGAGCTGTGGGAAGTTTTCGGCCTGGAAGCAGGCGTAGCGTTCCATGTCACCCGCTCAGGTCTTCAACTGGCGCTTCAAGTAAGCTAATTCCGTGTATCGAGTGCAACGGCGAGGACATGCCCAAGTGACATCTGACGTCTTGCGTGCAGCAATACGAGTCAGTGCGCATGGAGCGGCTGCGCGAAGAATTGAAGGCGGCCAAAGCCGCCAAGTCAGAGGCTGCAAAAAGTGGCAAGGCCACGCCAGACGTGGTCACAATGGACGGCACAAGCGGTGCAGAAGAGACGAAACCAGCGGATGCTATGGTTAATGGTGCCGAAAATGGTCACGCGGACAGTGCGATGGCCATTGACGAGATCACGGTCAAACTCGAGAAGGCTTCAAGTCCCTCTCCGGCGCCACACGGGAAGGCGATGAAAGTAAGCACCGCTCTTGTGTTGTGAGTAATGCGCAGCATGAAAGAGAACTGATATTACTGCGCAGTCTCCTTGGCATCCAGTTTTGCAGGACGCCATAGATCTAGCCGGACGCAATTTGCCGGACGATATGCAACCTTACGTTGCGCCAGGCTTCTTTGTTACATTCTGGCAGCTGTCGCTATACGACATTTTGATCCCCATGGCCAGGTATCAGGCAGAGGTCGAGCGCCTGAATGCGATTGTACGCGAGCTTGACGTCTCACTGAAGGCATCAGCACCAACGTACCCAGGTCAAGTGACAGACAAGGCCGCCGAAGCCGACAAGCGCAAGGCACGAGAGCGGTGCATGGCGACAATTCAGGCTATCAATACCGACCTTAAGACGCACACGGAAGCATATGAGGCTACCAGGAAGCGACTGGCACACGAAAAGGGACATTGGTTCAGTAAGAAGCGCATACAGAATTCGTTGGTGAAACACTCCCAACTGACATGGATCCGTACAAAAGTGCCTGATCTCTCGCATCTAAGCCAGAAGGATGCCAGCGCAGCGCGACGATATGTCGTGCTCTTCATGATTCAGCAATGTCTCATTCCCCGAGCCAAGCTTTCGCCAATCGATGCTTCCTTTTGCGCTCGCATTATACGGACAATGCATAATGTGGGGGCAGTCAACTTCCCTTCTCTGCACGTATACGACAGGGTACGTTAAAGCCTTCATACTGTATGCAGTGCTTTCCTGACGCCTAGACATATAGATCTTCGGCGAGGAATTGCCCCCCATAATTTTCAGCTGCACTGAAGGAGAAGCTCGCAATTATGGTGAGCAGTCAACATGACGTTGTTAACTTGCCAGCATCCATGCTGATCGTCTAAATAGCGCGATTCTTGCACGACTGTTTGCAAGATTTGCACGCCTGGTACGAAGACGAAGCTTTGTACGATAAGCAGGCCATCGGCGGGAATTTACCGGGCTTCTTGCGCATCTGGGGCGTAAGAGGCCCTGGAGATGTCATTCCCGATAATCACAAGCTCAGCTACGCCCAGTACAAGACCATCACAAGCAAATGGCACAAGAAAATCTGCGAGGCCTTCGTTTCACTCATCGGAAGCAAAGACTACATGTGCATAAGGAATTCGATCTTGATATTGACCAAGATTGCCAAGTTCTTCCCGAAGCTCAAGCCTCAGGGAGACGCCCTGGAAGAGCTGTTCACTCAGCTTCTGGCGTCGGAAACACGTGAGGACCTCAGAGTCCTGGCTTTAGGGTACGTCATCCGCGTTGCACTCGGTAATCCTGGCCCTAGGCTGATACTCTCTTGCAGATATTCCGCCCTTCTCAAGAAGCAATCATCCACTTGGTTGTCGAGCAATGTCGCCAGTTCTCAGGTATGATCTGTTATGCACAGCTCCGCAAGGTCGAGCATTGCTGATCGTTGGTCTCACAGGTCAAATCGGTCGGCACATCGGAACCCGGGGCGGCCTCGCCTGCGCCATCTTCAGGCCTTCCTGTGCAGATTGGCCCCACCAATGCCGCCCCAGCTCGCGCTTCAGCAGTTCCTACCGGCCCTCGATTGACAGCTTCCAATGCGTCACCGGGGAGAGTCGAAAACTTACCTGCAAAGCCGGATGATGAACGCGAACGTCGGATTAGTGATCGCTCACCGCTTCGTCCGGACCATTCACCCCGGCGAGATATCTCTGGGAGGTAAGTCCTGTTTGGTCTGTAAGATATTATGCCAATTGACAGAGGCAACTATAGCGGTCGTCCACCACCGACCCGAACATCGTCGGAGCTTGCAGTTCCAGGTGTCGGCAGCGGTATACGCTTATCACATGCTCTGCCTGCTAAGCCTGCGGGCGAACGTCGTGATGAGTCTCATCGAGGTGATCGCACTCCACTGCGTCAAGATCGCCGGGACATAACACCAAGTGGCTCTCAAGCTGGAACGCCGACAGGCTCTCGAGCATCGGACGCTATGGAGCTAGATGCTCCAGGGGAACGCTCGACAGAGCATTTTGCAAAACCGACGGTTCCCACTGGACCTGCTGGAAGAGCATCACGACCTACCTCTCCGCGACGCCGAGAACCCGCTTCACCCCGAACCAGCACACGCGATGTACCGTCTGAAAGCCGCGAAGACCGCAGACAATCGAGAGATACAACAGAGCGGTCATCGTCGCGTCGGAGTAGGGCAGGAAGTGTGGAATCGTCGCACTCTTCACAGCGGGAACGTCGCAAAAGTGACAGAGAGCGAACCTCTGATCGCCGAGACAAGGAGCATAGATCAGAGCGGTCCGAAGGTCGTTCAGATCGTGATCGCGAGAAGAGAGCGGACAGGGATAAGGAAGGCGAGCGCTCTCGAAGAGACCGTGAAAAGCCTCGGGACCGCGACAAAGACTCCAGTCGCGAGAAGGACAAGGAAAGCTCTCGAGAAAAGGAATCAAGCCGCGAGAAAGATAGCTCTCGGGATAAAGACAGTGGCCGAGAAAGGGAGCGCAGACACCGCGAACCATCTAGTCGAACCACCGGCGACGACAAGCGAGACAAGGACAAGGGACGTGAGCGCGAGCGTGAGCGGGACCGCGACTCGCGGGGCCGTGATGGCGACAAGCGAATCGAAGCGGCGGCCAATACTGCGCAGCAGGCCGAGGTGCTTACAGTAAGGAACGCACGAGACGTCAGACCCTCGGACAAGACCGATAGCAGCATACCAGCCAAGTCTGGAGACGAGCGCAAAGCCGAGACCTCTCGCGGGTCCGCTCCTAGCACTCCTCGGGATCTCAAACGCTCTGCAGACTCGACGACTTCCCTTAGCGAAATTGCAGCCAACAGCTCTCGCGCAGACGATCATGATGCCAAGCGGCGGCGCATGGCAGAAGATCCCAGCGCGCCGCCATCAGGACCCAGAGCTGACCGTGCGCCAGCGCCTTTGGCGGACAATAGCCGCTCATCGGAGTTCACGACCATCAAAGGCCGTGCTTCTCCCCGCGAACCAGGTCAGGGCTTGCGCATAAAGTCTGCCGCTTCAGCTTTGAGCTCGGCACAGCAGCACAACGCTCGACTAGAGAGACGTAGTGAAACTCCCAATACGCCAGACGCCGCGCCTCAGAACGGAAACGGTATTGATCGGGAGCAGAGACAACCTCGAAACGCGCGCGACCAGGTACCACAGATGCAGCGCACTATGCAGCAGCGTGGTCCAGAACAGCAGCCTCGGCAGGATGAGCAGAACCGCAGACAGGAAACTAACGATCGCATGCCGGACCTCGCTGCTCGTCTGAACGCTCCTTCACGGCCTGGTAACGAAGTGAGTTACATTTGCCGAGCTCTGACTGTCCAAGCGACTTGGCTGACCTGGTCTCACTCAGCAGCAGCGCAGAGACTCGCAACCTAGTAGAGATAGAAGTAGTAGGCGAGCTCCTCGCAATTAGCCTTGTTATATAGCGTAGATAGCGTGCTACAACGAAGTTGATGAAGGCGATAATGCCAGTGCATCCATTTAGGGGCATATTTGCTCCTCGCCCTTTCACCAACTCCGACTGAACTTCACTTAGCAAGATGGCAGACTCTGCCGAACGATGCGTGTGCACCACGCTGGGCATGTTCATCATGGACATGTTCGACTTCAGCAATGAGCGCCCGCCAATAGAAGATCAGGTTGGGATCCACAGGGCCTGGATGGTCTTAACGTTCATGGTCACTGATGGCCTTGTTGGTACACCAGATCGGCGGTGGAGGCACCTACGTAACCGTTGCGGCGCGCATGTGGCTCGAGCCTGAGGAATTGGGCATGATTGTCGACCGCGGCAGCGATTGGCAACCTCGTACTCAAGGGGCCCTCGATTCGTATGGTCCTTGTTGGGTGTTTCGCGACGATGCCACTCGAATGACTACAAGAGTGCGCAAGTTGCACGAGGAAGATACTGACAGGCCATTACCATTGACACCTGTTTCACTTGCAGGCAAGGGCAACGTATAAAGGCGAGACGCGAGGTTTTGAATACCTGAACCGGAAAGTGAGTTGTGAAACGAGCTGAACCCATTATGTCCCGAGTCCCCTGTGTGCGCTGACTGACTTCTCTGTCACAGGTCCGTCTGTCACCAAAGGATTTAGGTCCAACACGACTCGCTGCGCCGCGATACATACACTTCGTATGCTCGCCAACGCGAGCTCTGGAAATCATTGGCGAGATAGACGGGCTAGGCTGGAGGGACAGGACAAAGCTCGTCTATGAGCCGATACCGGACCTCTGTGTACCAAGCGAGATTCCAGCATTGCTAGAAGTGCTGCCTCGGCTTCACAGTACGTATTGTTGCAGCACGATGCTCGAATGGTAACGCTGACAATTGGCTTTGTGATGTTTCAGTCTTTAGTCCGAATCACGAAGAGGCAGGGACCTTTTTTGGTGAAGCGATAGAGGAGACAGAGAGCGAAGCAAAACCTGCCAGGATTGAAAAGCTGGCCAGCAAGTTCATCGACATGGGCTTGACATCTACCGTCATCATACGCAGCGGTAGAATGGGAGCGTATGTCTGGGACGCAAGCTCTGGCGACGATGGCTACTGGCTGCCCGCATACTATCAGAACAGCAGTAAGGTAGTCGACGTGACTGGAGCAGGGAATGCATTCCTCGGAGGCTTGATTGCAGGCTTGCATAGGGAGGATGAGAACGTCAAGCTGGCATGCCTTTACGGGTCCGTCTCGTCTTCATACGTGATAGAGCAGTATGGGCTACCGACGCGGCATGGAGATGGGACGTGGAACCAATCAGACACGCCGCAGGAACGACTGCAGCAGATGCGGAGTCGCCTAGATGTATAGAGACAAGCATTGCAGTAACAAGAGGTGACCAGGCAGACTCACGTGCTCTGGAAGATGTGTGGCAAAAAGCCACTTTTGTACGACTTGCACCTTTGACAGAGCAACGCAGCTTGTACTGCAACTCTGTTCAGGCCGTACCAGTGCCACATCGAAGTCTGTCGCCTTGAAGAGCTTGCCTCGGAGAGCACAGCTCGTATCGCCCAGCTGCAAGGTGATTGCGATTTTTGTCGCCTCTGCCTGTCTCTTCTTCACGAAGAGCACCTCTGGGCACAAGAGATGTGAGCATACTTGTATGCCATGCTATGATGCCCTCTCTGACCATGTACACCTCCAGGCGCCCGCTGACAGAGGAAGAGACCAAGGTGCGCTCCAGTGCAGCCTGCTCGCCGGTGCTCGGTGGCTGATGCTGCAGGATTGCAGGTGCTCTTTGCAAAGCTGGCCAAGTACATTGGGTCGAACATCGTGAGCTCTCCACTCAGCCAGACGTATCTACATGCTGACGTCGTCCACAGGTCCACCTCATCGACCGGCCCAGCGACCCATACTGCTTTCGACTGCGTGAGCCTCGTCAGGCAGAGCTCGATCAGCCCCAGCTGGCGGTACTGACTGTTCTATCCAATGCATCGCCTACAGACAAGGACAGGGTGTACTATGTCTCTGAAGCGCTAGTCAAGCAGGCATCCAGCATCGCCCGACCCAACTTGGCCTACCTCGGGACATGTCTGGGCAAGTTCAGCAAGACTAGAAAATTCAGGCTGCATGTTACAGCGCTCGAGTGGATGGCGAAATATGCAAAGCACAAGGTGGGCGGACATGTTTTGCTTAGGGTTCCTCCTGTGCATGTCAGCTTATCCTTGAGTATTCCCTGCAGGTCTGGATCAAGCCGAATGGAGAGATGCCATTCCTATACGGCAACCACGTCGTAAAAGCACATCTCGGCCGCATCACAGAAGACACGCCAGAGCATCAAGGCGTGGTCATCTTCAGCATGAGCGACGTACCGCTAGGCTTTGGTGTGACTGCAAAGTCGTCTATCGACAGTCGGAAATTGGACCCTACCGGTATTCTTGTGTACAATCAGGCGTAGGTCGTGTCGTCCCACATCGAGCCTGCCTGGTCTTTAGCTGATCATCTTCCCATTCTCAGTGACATTGGCGAATACTTGCGAGACGAGAACGAGCTGTTCTAGAACAGCCTTTCGTCCTGTTTTGGCTATGTCCGTGATACACTCTGCAGTTCTAGCTTGCTCATTTCTACGGATGTTCTAGGTGTCGTTGTACAGTATCAAAATTTTGCACTACGCACTGCTTGCAAGCTCCTTCATCACCTTCTCAAGCACATCCATCGCTTTGTCAACCTCTGCTTCTGTCACAATCAAGCTTGGGACGAAGCGCATCGTGTTCCGGCCACAAGTGAGGAAGAGGACACCCTGGTCGCGGCACATCTCTGCCATCTTGCCCGGTAGCTGTGCGTTTGCAAGAGGCATGCCGAGCATGAGGCCTCGCCCGCGAATGGGTCCGCCCACCAGCGAAGGATAGCTTTCTGCCAATGCGACCAGACGTTTGCGAAGGTATGCACCGACTGTTTGCACGTGGGCTTGGAAGGACGGTTCAGTGAGCCGTGTGACAACGTGGTGTGCTACTCGGGTGGGAAGAGGTGCGCCGCTGCCATACGACGAGGGTCAGCGACTTGCTTTGACTTAGGGCAGCGCAGATGAGAGTGGCTCACCCGAAAGTGGTGCCATGATCACCGATTTTGATGACATCTGCAATCTTGTCCTTCATCATGATGGCTCCGATAGGCACGCCATTTGCCAGCGGCTTGGCCATTGTAATGACGTCTGGATGGCAGTCTTTGGGGAAGTGGCCATGCGCCCACAGCTTGCCTGTCCGCTGCAGACCACACTGAGAAGCAGTCGAGTCAGCATGCGTCACAAGCATTCAGGCGTTTTCACCAAATCGCACCTGGATCTCGTCGAATATGAGGACTGCGTTCACTTCATCACATCGTTTCCGCAGCGCTCGCAGCCATTCTTCCTGAGCCTCCATCAAGCCACCCTCGCCCTGTATAGTCTCCACAATGACACCACACGTCGTTTCGGTGACATGGTCGTTGATCTTGTCGATGTTATTGAATTCAGCCTCGAGACAGCCGGGAATGAGTGGCTCGAAAGGCTGTTGGTACTTTTTCTGGTGCGTCACGGACAGGGCACCCATTGACCGGCCGTGGAAGGCTTCGTTGAAGGACACGATCTCAGTCTTGTTCCCTGAAGAATCCACCATCTTGCCATATTTGCGTGCGAACTTGAGGGCGCCTTCGTTTGCTTCTGTGCCAGAGTCTGTTGAATTATGCAAAGAGTCATGTCAGTGTGACTCGACCGCGACCTGATTATCCAGTCAACGCACTGGCAAAGAACACCTTCAGTCCACTCGACACGCCCTCTTGCGGCTTGTCCGTCACATCTTGCTCGTGTGCCGCCGCCGTACTCGCTGCGTCAAAGCCCAGTCCGCCGTCCTTCTTCGTCTCTTCGACCAGCAACCGCGCCGTCTCGCCGGACCAAAAGTGGTTCAGCAGGTTCGAGCAGTGCACGAGCGCTGCGCTCTGCTCCTGCAGGACCTGTGCGACGCCCTCGTCTGCGTGCCCCAGCGCGTTGACCGCGATGCCAGCAGTAAAGTCGAGGTACGCCCGCGACTGGGTGTCGTACAAGTACATGCCTTTGCCGTGCGAGACGACAAACGCAGGCCGCGCATACGTGTTGAGCACGTACGCAGAGTGCGACGCCAGCAGCGCATTCACCTGCTGCTGCGTGCTTAGGCTCTGCGGCGAGGGCTCCCTGACTCGGCCAGCGCTAGCAGAGGCGGCAGGACTCGCATAACCTGCAGCGCTCGTCGAGGCTTGCGCTTGCAACGCGCGGCCGGTTGAAAGTGCGCGTCGAGCTGCACGGCGCATTTTTTGGATGTTCAAGGCTCTTCCTTCCGAATGAACGAAAGCCGTCACAAAGAACTCGCATTCGTCTAAGCAAGGTGGCAACAGAACTTGAACTACACCCGAGTCAGACCGTTCACGAGCAGTTCGAACAGTGCGTCTCAATAGTACAGTTCAGACCGCAGTGTCGTCTCTGATTGTTATACAGCGCACTCTGGCCCCATCAAGCTGACTATGAAAGCTTGTCGAAATCCCGTCAATGGATGTCTGTAGCACAGGTGGACTTGACCTCCAAACCGCCGGCCAACTGCAGCGCCGAAGGTCCGCATATCGCGACTAGTTGACCTTTAAACCGATCTGCTTGCCATGACTATGATTGCTCAGACTTCTCTACTTCTAAGCGCGACCGAGCCGTGGGACCCACTGTTCGTTGAGATAGGTCCAGCATCGCCTTGAGTTTGCCCATCATGGCACGCGGAACAGACACAGCACCTGGTAGCGTCACAGAGACTGGGCCTAGCAGAGACGGCTCGAGCGCTCTTGTACGCTTGCTAAATGGATCCATCGAGCTGCGAGGACCTGCTCAACAAGCGGTGCTCTGGCCTTGGCCTGCACAACGCGCAGACTCTTTTTGCGTGATGCACAGCCACGACTGTGGGACTAAAGCTCGGGCCAAGCAGACTTTGAGCAGACCCTGCCTAGCTCACCTGGCTTGACTCTGCTTCTAGCACTCCCACACGCAGCAACAAGGTCCCCGAAAGTTCCGGTGGCACTTGGAGTGGTACGTGATGGTATGGCTGGAATGCACTGGACCTTCGAGAGATACCAACGAAGAGCTCGAGGTTGTTTGAGGACTGACATGCGCTTTCGTCCTACAGTAGTCTCTGTGACGTCGACTGTCAAGCAAATCTGGAGAATCGGCGTCGTTTATCGGCGGCACGAGAACAAGGATGCCGGTCAAAATGCACTGGAACTATCATAACTTCGTAACTAGGTTTACAGTTCGTGATGACCTCGCCGCCGTCTTCACAGGTGGAGCCCCCTTCAATGGATTTATCCAAGAGGACCACGAGCTTTTGCATAGCCTGCTGAAAGGGAATCCACGGCCTGGGACATACTATCTTCCAAAGCGCATAGCAGACTTTCCAGACCGCCCAGGCATAACCGTAGAACTTGGTTTCAGTCTCGAGACTCCATACGCGTTCCCGGTATACCGCTTTGAGTATGTCGCCCTTCTGCCTTTAAATTCCACGCTGACCGGGCACCATAGACGGCATCCGGGAACGGCGCGCAAGGCCTGGGTCAATATGTTGCAGGATACAGTGAGTCTTCGCTTATTGAGCCACAATATCAAGAATGGTGGTATCATGCATCAGTGACGAGGAAATTGCACCGGCTAACGACGCACTCTCAATGATGTACGCCAGAAAAACCCACGGCAGTCGTCCGGAGGTTCCAACCAAGATCCTGTCGCTCAGTATTCCCCCAATCTGCCACCAAATACTCCTCCTTTGGCTCCGTCGTCGCTTCCGTCGTCTCGTGGACAATCACCGGACCCTTTTAACCCTGGCATAACTGCTGGGAAGGGCAAAGCCCCCATGCGAGTTGATGGTGAAACCTCGACTGTCGGGTCTTCTGCAAAGGCAGGTCGTTCTCCTTCCGTCGAAAGGGGTAGATCTGTAGAGCGTGGCAGACCTACTTCAAATGTCGGACCTCTCAGGACAGA
This sequence comes from Cystobasidiaceae sp. HBUAS51001, assembly GCA_003351005.1. Taxonomy (NCBI): domain Eukaryota; kingdom Fungi; phylum Basidiomycota; class Cystobasidiomycetes; order Cystobasidiales; family Cystobasidiaceae; species Cystobasidiaceae sp. HBUAS51001. The sequence goes on along the minus strand of QOZY01000143.1, from coordinate 57,390 downwards.
CCAGCCTGTCCAACCTGTCGTCGGGGGAAGACGTATGGTCTCGCCTTTCGACAGCGGAACCGCCATATATCAAAGCCATAGTCCTGCTTCTGACAGCCGAAGCGTCATATATCGCGGTAAAAGCCCTAGCCCTGCTCCTACCGTCGTTCGTATCGGATCTCCCCTTTCCACACCGTCATCCCGTCAGCCGTCCCAGTCGCCCGTGACGCAGCCTGGCAGACCTCTAGCTTCCAGCAGACAAAGCTCCACACATTCACAGACTAGAGTATCCAATGACGCGGCTGCAAGGAGCCCTTCAGTTCTGCCCGGTGAACCTTCCGGTAGCACTGGCCGTAGAGGATCGGGAACGACTATGATCGACGTGAGTCTAGTTACAAAAACCTCCTGAAAACCATTGGAGGACCGTCGGCTTCAGCCCCGATAGAGGTATCCTCGCACCAAGGACAGGGCTCATTCAGGAAGGTCGGTTCGAGCAATGTGAAGCAGCGTCTCTTGCATCAGCAGCGGCGTTGATGGTGTCCTTGCCGCCGCCTGTGAAAGCAGTCCACAAGGGAAGAGTCACTGAGGCACAGCTTGCCTCGAACGAGCTGGATGATCTTGACAGCTCCGTCCAATCTGCAACCGGTGTCCATCGTCAGTTAGAGACAATATATAGATCCCTTAAAACGAAGGCGTTAGCCTTCATCGTGTTTCAGTCTGTTCTTGTTATTCATCTTCTTCATTTGTTGATTTCACTTTTTGGATGTAACCGTTTCTGAAAGCAGCCATCATAATGGAGAATCTTCAGAGACTGAACTGACACTGTCGCGAACGAACTTCTTGAGGGTGGACTCGTGCAGACAGGCTTGCTTACCGGTGCATGTGATCAGCGGCTGATCGTGTTGACCGGCGCCAGAGTCGAGAGAGCGCGCAGACTTCTGATAGCTCTGCGCCAACAATAGGGATCCAGTGTTATGGCGAGCAAGCTGAGAAAGAGACCCTCAAGCGCGGTGTCGACAGGGTGCGGGCTTTGCCTCTGGCCCACCCTGCAGCGCTGTCAGACATGGCGCTATTCACCCGATCGCGAACAAACCCGGCGTGTCAGACGAGTTCCAAAGGGTTGAAAAGCAAAAGCAAAAGCAAAAGTGAGAAAAGGACGTCTCAAATGACAAGCTGCAAGACGACAAATGCACAGTAGTCGCAGTCCCGGCAAGGACGCGCGCACGGGCCCTGTTCTAGCTGCAAATGCGATTCAAAGGGCGCCAATTGCACTATTCCTTGCAAAATGAAAAGCCTAACAGCGAAAGACTTTCATTCAGAGTTGCGAGTGGGGCGAGCCAGCAGGCCAAAAGGACTAGACGAACGAAGAGACAGCACGCACAGCCAAGCGCGTCCGTACCTTGCCCCTGCGACAACCTCTTGACACGCGCCTGCATGGCCAATCCAGCACAAGAGCGTCCATCGCTCTCTAGTGCCATCTTGCGAGCCGAACTTCCTTCGCGCTCACTCCCTGGGCGTCCAGACAGAGGGCTCCCCTCCGCGGGCCAGTCGCGAGCAGGCGAACTGAACTCGCAGAGCACCTCATTGGAAGATCTGATCGCAAGCATCGCAGCAGCATAGAGCTGCTCTAAGGCGAGGTTGGTGGTCCTGAACTCTTTCAAGTTGGACAGACGCCACTGTTCTTCAAGGTGACAGCGAGCGTCGCACGTCGATAAGCCAGGCCAAGGCTGTTCAGTCGTTGGTCAGTTGCAAACGGTACGACTGTGCAACAGGGCGATATAAAGCTCTGCTACCGTCACTAGGCCCGCTCAACGGCGCAAGCCCCATCACCGACAATCCGACAATGTCTGGAACCACCGGCCAGCTGTCATTTCCAGTGGCGCAAGGCAGCGACGAACGCGAGGGTGACATCGAGCACGAAGATGCGCGTACAGCGAAGCCTCAATCTGCATCTGCAGCTCTCTGCGTCGCCAGCAATGCGCCACGCGACGCTTCTGGCAGCACTTTGCAGCTTGTCATGAACACGCCAGTTCAGCTTCAAGAGCAGGTGCCTCGCCCGCCGTCGCAGTCGCAGGGATCCACACCAAATGCAAGCCAATCAGCAAGTAGCAGCAGCAGCAGTTCGACTGTTGTCCATGGCCATCGCCCTACACCGCTCACGCTGGCCTACTCTACGGCCACTGCAGCAGCGGCGGTGGCCTCTTCGAGCCAAACCGACACGTACACTCAGTCGCAGTCGCAGCAGGGTGGGTCGCCGTCTTGCCATCTCGATGTCTTATTATCCTAATTGTTGCTATACAATGCACCACTCTCTATTCTATTCACCTGTGCTCCATTGTTGGCGCGCCTCTATTCAATCTTTTTCACGGGGCTCCACGCTCGGATCTCCCCTGACGCCCCCTTTTCTCGTCGGCATCTCAAATCCAGCTTCTACCCCCTTTTTGCCACCACTATCGAGGCACGTGACCGGCTCGGATGAGCAGCAGCAGCATCAAGCACAGGCAACTGCAAGTGGGAGCACGACAAGCAGTGCAGACGCGTACACGGCGAATCAAGATGCGCACATGCACCAGGATGGTCCGCAGTACAGTCCTGCCTCGGTGCCGCCGCCCGCAAGTACACCCTCTAGCTCGGTCCCTTACATGCGTCCACACGCGAACACCTACTCGCACCCTTACCACCCTCCCAACTCAGTCTACGCGTCCACAACGCACGGCTCTTCCTCCTCTAGAGATGCGAGCTATCCTGTCAATCCTCCGCATTCCGCGGCACCAACCTATGTGAGCTTCTCTAGCTCCATGAATGCGCATCAGCAACAGCAAGACAGCACTCCTAAACAGGCTCAAGAGCAGTGGTCCTCCACGACGACTGGCGGCTTGTCAGCTTCTGCAGATGCTCCGCATTCAGTGTCTACGAGTACGAGCGTAGCTGCTGCAGGATCCATCTACTCGCCTCCACTTCTGAGTGATAGGTACGCGCATTCTCCGGGATTTTACGACTCCCAGGCGCAACGTTATCAGAACGCTCAGCGGTCTACTACACATACACCAGGCGGAACAGCAATCTATCTCCCTCCTGCCCCTATCCAGTCTGCGACCGTAGCTACGCATGACAGGTGGCCTCTTCGCTCGACTGCATCCTCTTCAACGCTCGCATCCCCAATCGAGGCTCCCACGAGCGCAGGCTATGCGGCTCCTGCATCCGCGAATGCGTACCTTGACATGCCTACCAGTGCCCCTGCAAGCCATTGGACGGCAGCTTTGAGGATCGCGTCGCCCGCTACTGCCGATTCCCCCGCGCAGCATCACTGGCCTTCCGCTGCATCGTCGTCAAATTACTTAACCTCGCAGGTCGGTACCGCATCTTACAACCCGCATCAGCAGCAGTATCAGCAAGCGGCGTACGACCAATATAGCCATCATGACACGCGCCGCGCGCATCCTGGCCCGCTGTATTACAGCCCCACGAGCAGCAGCACATCCGGGTTGGCTACACCTGCATCTGCGCATTTCGCCAATGCTGCCTATCCTCAGAATTATGAGAATCAACAACGACAGACCTACGAGGCCAGTGGAAAGTCATACTCTGATTTCTCGAGCGGAGCTCGATGGGCGTCTCAGCAGGGATACAACAAAAAGCAGAATGAATATTTCGCGGAGAGTGGGCACGGAGGAGCGGTAGCGCGTATTGGCGAGCCATTCAGGGAGACTACAGAGGAAGCTCGTCCTTTGAGCCAATCAGCTGGACTAGGGGATAGCAGTTCGGCCTCTCTGCACGACTCACCGATGACTAGTGCGAGCGACGTGTCAATCGCGCCTGCTGCCTTTTCGGCGGACTCGACAATCGCAAACTGCGATGCTTCAGAAGCAAATGTGGGCATTGGACTCGGCTTGCCATTCCACTCTGCCCTTCCGCGCTCAAGCATGGTCAGCCGTGGCTCTGCCCGTCCACATACAAAGCTAGCCATTCGCTCAGCTACATTGAGTCACTCTGCGCGTCGACCGCAGCTTTCGACTCATAAAAGTTCTACTATCGGCTCGCCAACGTCGATTAGTAGTCCGCATCTTTTCGGCAGCAGCGGCAGCAGTGTTGCGATGCAAATGCGCTCAACGTCGGATTCGGGGTCCAGTGGGATGGACACGGGAGCGCTTGGCGATGATTCGGCGCCAATGAGCCGCAAGAACAGCACAGGTAGTCATATGAGCACCTGTGGAGGGTCCTGGGCGCGTGGTCGCAGTGGCACAAGCAGCGGTAGCGGTGGAGGAGAGTGTCGAGCCGGTGCTGGGGCTCAATACAGCCCAGTGCCGGTCTTCTGGACAGGCGCAGACGAGCTGGCTCTAATTATGGTGCTCAACGAAACCGACGGAAGAAGCTGGACGGACATTGCTCGACGCGCATTTCCAGACAGTGAACGTTTCACAGCTTCTGAGTGTCAGGATAAGTGGCGTGAATTGTCGAAAGAAAAGAAGATGATCAATAGAGGTCCCTGGACTACGGAAGAGGACCAGACTCTACTTGAAGCTGTAGAGACGCTGCGACCGGAGAAATGGGTAGTCATTGCTACACAGGTTCCGCATCGGAATGGCAAGCAGTGCAGGGAGAGATGGCATAATCACCTCGACCCGTCCAGTACGTCAATAGTAAACAGGTCGTATATCAGAGGCACATTTACTGAACTGAGCGGGCTCGATCTGCAGTCAAAAAGGGCCAATTCACCTCACTCGAGGATGAGACCATCTTCCATTGGTATTCAATCGTAGGCTCGAAATGGTCAGAAATCGCAAAGCACTTGCCAGGCAGGCCGTGAGTTCACTTGCTTGCAAGACTCGATCTTCCAATTTTGTCACTAAGCTTCAGCTTCTTGGCTCTGTATGTATTGCAGCGACAATATGATCAAGAACCATTTCAACACTTCCCTGCAGCGCCAAAAGCGGCGTATCCGCAATGCTCAGCTAGATCAGCAGGCCGCTGCTGCACAGACCGGAGCCGAAACTGCCGATATCGGTGCTGGAGGGGCTACCGCTGAAAATCGAGACACTCTCTCTTTAGGCGAGCTCACGCCGCCCAGCAGTGCCTCATTCCCTGCTTTTGGAGCCAGAAGCGACGCTTTCCACACACAGCCGCTGATGAATGCCGTCGAAGACGCTTTCCCAAGCGGTCTGGCCGCTGCAGGGTTTGAGCCCGGCCATGCGATGTTTCAGGACGATGCATTCGCGCACCAGCACCCGTCGGCTTCTAACGCGCCTTCGTTCTCGTCTCAAGTGGGACTGCCCATGCCTTCGGGACCATCAAAAAGCTTTGCCGTTCCCACTTCTAGCGCTAGCTACTCTCCTCCTTCCTCCTTCCAAGACCGCCGCTATATCGGCGCTTCCTACATGGAAAACAACGCCCGTTATCTACCATCAAGTCACGAAAACTATTATTCGTAGAGAACTCGTCAATCAGCAAAAGCGCAGTCAAAAAAAGCTATCTCGCAAGCAGTCGGCTTGAATGCCAGTCAGTCCACACAGTCGTTCGAGATTTCTTCATGGGACCTCACATCGATTATCTATCACTTAGAGCTTCCCAAGAATACAAACGTAGTCTATTTAGCTCGCAGTCAGGAATTCAGCCAACGCAGCAGTCATCGTCATATCAGTAGGGTGCAGCTTATTCGCTCTCCAATTGTTCAGTGCCCATAGAGTCCTCTTTTCTTTCCTATTTTTCAACTTCGTCGTTGTATATCGTTCCGACTCCATCGGCAATAGCCTAGGTTCCTAAAAGCAAACACTCGCTCTTGAGTCACGGCATCCTTGCCGTTGGCGCAAAGGGGTATACCGTCGTTCAGGGTGTTCTTGCACAAATACTGTTGACGCCATTATCGAGTTGGCTGAGGCGATGAGGTTGACTCTGGCATTCTTGAGCACGTCGCACCCGGCCAATCGTTGGGTATTTGGCGGTCGTCCATTAATCTAGCTCGTAGTAGCTTCCTCCTTTACATCCATCCGGTCTTTCAGTGCGCTTCCGCATCTGAGCGCGACGTATCCTCCGATGCCCTGACCGCCCGCGTTCCTCTAGTCGGAGCAGGCTGCAGCTGCACCGGCATTTCTCTGTATAGTCTTTCCGCAAAGTCATCAACGAGGACATCCTGCATATCTGACTTATCCTGCTTCTCCATGTCGTCGCCGTAAAGCATCTCCATTGGCGGCGGCTTTGTGATGGCGACTTTGCCGCCCGTGGGCGTTAGTGGGCCAAGCATTGTGCTGCCAGCCACGCCGTTGCTTCGAGTCCGACTTCTGATTGAGCTCGAGAATTCAGAATCGTTGGCTGCTGTCCGGCGCAAATTCAAAACGACGCGGCATATCTGGCAAAACAAGGAGATCGTGAGCGTTCTGAAAGGGAAAGGGAAAAGCTCTATCGCAAGACGTACCGCCATCGAAGTGATGCCTGCTACGACGGGCGATAGTAGATCTCTACCGCTCCCCATCGAATCTCGCGCGGCATAATAGACGATGATGTTGGTAAGATTGGCTGCGAAGGTGAGTGCGTAGAAAATGATCTGGTCCCCTGTGTTGTGAGTATGTGATCAGCTACTTGTAAAGTATGCATGCTTCGCCGCACATGTATATGTGTACATACGGAACAGCACTTGAACGAGCTTGGATGTGATTCCATTGGCTCTCCACAAGCAGGTGAGCTTGATTACGCTGAGAGCCAGCACTACCGTGTCAAAGACAAAGATCATGATCCCTGCATAAAGAATCATCGGGTCTGAGCGAGTCTCGGTGCAAATTGCTGTGAAGTCTCCACCGGCTACTCACAGTAGAGCAGATACGCGTTGCCGAGAAAAGCTCTAAAGCACGCAGGCGTGGAAGGTCAGCAAAGGACTTCACTGCATTAGCGTGCGGAGGGCCAACGTACGGGCCACAAGCTTGTATTCCAGGTGGCAGATGTAATGGTTCCAGATTTCGCGGCACATATGCTTGCACTGTAACTTCTGCAATCCACAAAGCCCTACGATGGTAGTAATAGGTCAGCCCAGTAGGTCTATCAAACTAGCAGCTCAAGAGGATTGGGCCTACCCCAGGACGCCAAGTATGCGAAGGTCCTTGTCGTACATTGCATATACTCTTGCGATGACGATGATGTTGGCTAGTGCGAATAGCACCAACGGCTGATCACGAAGAAACAGAATTGAGAAGAAGGGATGAGCTTGGGAAGTACGGTGGCTCGCAGCCGGCGCTAAGCCTCACCAGGTAAGGAAGAAGCAAGACCATCTTCTTGCACTGGTCCACATTTGAACCTTCCCAGGATGCAACCCATGCAATGAGACCTAGAGCGATGAAAGTGTAATACCGCAGAGTGAGGAAGACGATGTTGAGCCACGAAAGTCTCGCCTTCCAGATGTAGCTGGGTGCGAGTCAGCATCAGGATCATAATTGAGCAGTACTTCACCGTGTATGCGAAGTACTCACACGTATTCAGCGTGTAGATTGGTGAGCCATTCCCAGAAGAAGACGCCACAAATAACTTGTAGTGCGTCAAAGGGAGCTTCATTAGTACGAGACCGTCCACACGAGACTAAAGTACTCAGCTTACCTCCGACCATGATGCGAGTCTGCATGATCATGTTGCGGATTTCTACGATGACATGTGGAGGCACCTCGGGAGGCACTGTGCCATCTTGTGCGTTCATCGTGTATGAGCGCAATGACTGTAGAGTACAGCTGTGGCGTTTTGCGGGGTGTGGGTGACTTGTAGGGAAGATAAGAATGGCTGCTTGAAGTGGTGACAAGAGTAAGCTGCAGCATGAGTCGTGAGCAAGGCCAGCTGTGGAGGCAGCCTTCGGCGATAACCTGGCAGCATGTCATGGGGAACTTGAAGGGCGAGTGTGCAGCGGTTCCCATCCGCGAGAAACAGGGAGTGAGAGCGGCAGGGACGCTCTTCTGTTGACGGCGATGACAAGTCTGACTAAACCAGCTTGACTTGTCCGTTTCGGGCGGAACTGATAACAATTCACTACTGACTCCTGTCTGGAATAGAGCAGCCGACCGCTCGGATCATCACCGACACCTTCAGATCCTGCGGAATTGCCCAACGAAGAAGGTAAAGAAGCTGGGCAGGCTGCTTTGTAAGAAGTGAGTAGCAGGCTGAAGGGCCAAGAGAGGCCAGAAGGACGTTGAGACTGGCGGACAGACGGCTGTAGATGCAGGCAAAGCAATGCTCAGCTGTGATTGGTCGGGTAGCACCTGGTTGGTGCAGAGTCAGGGTGTAGCGGAAGGACTGTGGGGTTTTCTGCGTCAGTCGGGCGTTGCGAACAGTCAGTATGAGCCGTCTGAACCGCACGAAACTTCTGATTCGCGTCTTCCGCCTCTAAGCAATATGCGTCCCAGGCCTGCTCGTGCTGGGTCGCGCTGAGCCTTCCCTCGATCGCAGAGGAAGAGGAAGAGAAAGCAGAGCAACTCCCTCCTCGAGAGCGAAAGGCAACAATTCTGGATTCCGCCATCAAACGAGCTAGGTGAGTTGAGGCAGCGTGCATGTGTGCATGGTCATACGCACGGCAGCACACGTACACGGCGGCAGTCAGGCTCGCAGGCATGGCGGGCAGGTGGAGCAGGAACAGAGGAGATCGAGGACGCAAGACTGCATACATACACGCATGGACGCAGGTGCTGGAGCAGCAGGGATATCCACGAGAGGCAGCAATAAGCACACCGCACTTCAAAACATGCTGCAGTTTGGGATGCCCGGCCATCGAGCTTCTGCAAACGGGCTGCGCGCACAGGTATAATTAATCGCTTGTTCAAATGTGCAGCATCAAGCAAGCAACAAAGCAAGCATAAAGGAGGACCAGATACTCGTTTAGGAGACCACCGCACAAGCTTTCTACTACCCTCAAGTGCTTGCAGCCTCGCAAGATAGCCTCCCAAACTCGTCAAACCGCCTGCCTGCGTGCCTGCCTGCGACGCTGCGCTCTGCTGTCGTCGATGGCCTTGCATGCCACATTGCAGAAGAAGCAGCAAGCTAATTCGAATGTACTTTGCAGCTTCTTTCCTCACCCCTCCTTTTCAATCATGTCCGCCGCCGGCAAGATTCTTCGCAGCGCAAATGCACCAAGGACGCCACCTTCAGAGGTCGAGCTCCAGGTCGCACAGGCATTCATCGACCTCGAGGCCTCCGTCGCTGACCTCAAGTCCGAGTTGAGGCCTCTTCAGATCTCCTCCGCCAAGGAGGTTGATGTCAAGGGTGGCCGCAAGGCAGTTGTCGTGTGGGTGTCCCAAGCGAATGCAACGAATCACGGCCATACATACTGGGGAAAAGCCACGCTGACATGTTTCGTCTAGCTTCGTTCCCGTTCCTCAGATCAAGGCATACCACAAGATCCAAGGGCGGTGCGTTACAACGTCCCCCTGTGCGATACCAGTCTGTTAAATGCTCAGACTTCGACTTCCTCTCCCCTCGCCTCTGTCCCTCTGCCTACCGTTCGAAATGCACGCGTGCTCTCGCACTCGCATTCTTCGTCTGGATCCGCGCATGTCATTTGCACGACTTGTCCATACGGCATGGCGGCATGGCTCTCGCCTTTCCCCACCCCCTCTGTTGTGCTCCACAGATTGACCCGAGAACTCGAGAAGAAGTTCAGCGACCGTCACGTCGTCTTTGTTGCTCAGCGCCGGATGGTCCGCAAGCCCGGCCGCAACTCGCGCGCCAAGCAGCCACGACCCCGCTCTCGCACGCTCAAGGCCGTCCACGATGCCATTCTCGATGACCTCGTCTACCCTACCGAAATCACCGGCAAGCGCATCAGGCAATCAACCGACGGCAACAGGACGATCAAGGTGTAAGCTTGAGATTGTCCAAACTGTCCATGTCTTCACAGACAGAACGCTGATTCGGCTGTAATTTTTTGATTGCAGCTTCCTTGACCCCAAGGACGCCACCTCGATGGAGTACAAGCTCGACTCTTTCTCCTCGGTCTACAACAAGCTCACTGGCAAGACCGTTGTCTTCCAATTCGATGCTTAGATATTAGAACCATCAAAAGGGTAGCACAGAGGGCGCATTTTGACAAGTGTGTTGCGCGGCTTCTCATCCCAGGGACTCGTCAGTTCGGTAGGGCGGTAGTCGCTTAAGCCCGCCAGCTGGCGTGTCCCGCCTGTGGCTTTGCAGATGGATAGCATCGTGTTCGTATGAGCGAGACAGCGTTGTCTGTAGAAACGGCCACGTGTTTTCACTTCCTGCAAGCCAGAGTTTAGACCAAGTAGCTATGACCCATGTGAACTGAAGACTAGATGGCAGTTTACTGCTCATGCCCATAAAGTTGATCTCATGCGGATGTCAGCCTCCTTGCTCCTTGCTCAAGTAAGCGCATTAGATACCGAACCTAGCTTGTCTTTGATCCATCTTCGCTTTTCGCCACCTGCTACCGGATCATAACTTATTGCGCAAAAGTGCAAGAACTTGGGCGCATCCGACAGCTATGCTCTTCGACCGGTAGCACGACTTCTTCGTCTCTCTGACGACTTAGCAACACTCAAAGTCCTCTTCAATGAGTGACTCTTTGGTCTCGTCTGTAGCAGTCGCGCCGTCGACGCCGCCTGCTCCAGCTTTGGCTCCAGCTACTGCGCCTGCAGCAGTCATTGCGCCAACGCCGAGATACAGGACTTTTACATTTGGAGTCGGCTTCTTGTGCGGACAGGCATCGCTGTACGTCTGCATATGGCTGTCGGCATACATCAGCTCAAGCTGACTTGCTCGATCATTCACTTTGGTGCAACCCCTCTACACTGTGTAATGGCGCAATAACTGGGCATTGCTCGATGCTGGCGACTGCATCACTCAATCGAACTCTTGGTATACACCGGATAACCTCGTAGCATCTTCGTCGCCGTGCTCTTTCTCCGATATGTCGTCTTCGAAGACCCCAAGGTCGCCCTTCGCGAGGCTGGCAAACGCAAGAAGAAGGTACGCTCGGCATTCAAGTGCTGAAATGACTTAGAGATATAGCTGAATCGGTTGATGCTGTTTCTAGCGGCTGCGTAACAAGCAGCGAAAGAGACGCGCCTCTGTACGGGGTGCAAAGCCTGGTACAAGCTTCGCGGCAACTACGTCAATCCCCGTTTCAGACCAGCACATTCTTTCGAAGCTATCCTATGACCTGTCCACACATGCCGCAGAGTCGTGCGACTGGCTCAATGTTCTCATCGCTCAAGGCGTATCTGCGTATAGGAGCATGATCCTCGATGAAGCTATGAACTTCAACAGGACGAATAGCTATGATTCGTCCGACGAGGACGAAGATGAAGCTGGAGAGAGCGAAAAGGGCGGTGGAAGAGGCGCGAAACGCTATGTGGAAAAGGCTCTGAATACGGGTCGAGGCGAGGGCGAAGGGGAGAACGATGGTGGCATAGTGTCCTTGGTGCGTACGACGAAAAGGGAGAACCTGAGGAAGCACTTTACTGACAAGATATCTATTGCCAGGATTATATGTGAGCATGTCTGCAATCTGCACTTACTTCCCGCCTGACAGTCTCCCCCAGCAATGTCACGGAGTTTGATTTTGGCCAAGAATACCCTGTTTGCTCGAATGCAAGGGTCAGACCAGGGCATGAGAGCGGCAAAGTAGTAAGCGGTTGCATATCATTCGCGGAAGCCGTGTTCTATGGCTGAGCAGATACGCCCGCTTTCGACAGCGCATAGAGGTGGACATCGACTATTCGGATCACGTATCTTTGGCGGTCGAGACAAAGGTCTTGATCAATTTCCCCCGACCTCGTTTCGCAATCGTACCTGTCAATTTGGCACTCGCGCTTGTCCAGTTCTCAGCCACTGTGAGCTGCGACAAGAGTCATACAAGAGTCAAAGCGAATCATGCTGATATTTATCGAATATGCCCCAGCTCACAATCGAGGTGCCGCCGCCATCGTTCACACCAATGTCTGGTCCCGACTCATCCTCAAACGCAAGAGCATCAATGTCTCTGTCACTACATCCAGATTTTGTCTTGGAACTAGCATCTACTTCCTTGATAGGCTCGCGTGCCAAGCTGCAGGACATCCCCAAAGTCGAGCAGCTCATCATCGGCAGAATCAGAAGCTATGTTATCGAAAATTTTGTCTGGCCAAAAGTGCGAACCTTTAACCTGCCTAGCGTAGGTGGCAAGCAGAAAGCTACGAAAGTAGGAGGAGACGCGGGACTCGACAGTCTCAGCGTACCTACTCCTGACGCAGACGGAAGCTACGATTATGTCAATGCAGGAGGGCCCAAAGCAGAAGACTCGCCCGCCAGCTCGTTTGCGCGCAGTCCGTCTTCAGGCAGCGCAGTAGATGAGGAGGAGGAAGAGGACGATGAAGAAGAGGCAGACGATGACGATGAGCTGCTTTCGCCGGCTAGCCCGGCAGAACTGCGTGTCAACACCAATATCAGTCGCGAGACGCCAAGCAGGCAGGGCGGATTTACCACGATGCAGCCACCTTCGCTCAGACTTCAAGCATATTCTACAGCTGTGTCACCGACTTTTCCGCCAGCCATGCAGCAGCGTCGGCCACGGCGGACGTCTTCTCTGTCATCTTCTACGACGGCATCAGACCTCATCGCATCCTCTGCTTCGCGTCGCACAAGCTCAGGCAGCGCTACGCCAGCTACAGTGACGCTCAGCCCACCTGCGCTCTCTGCGTCCTCGTCGCGGAGCACGAGCGGGTCCGCTTTCGACGCATACCGCGACATGAGGCAGCGTCAACCGTTGACCAGTCCAGGACTGGGCATGAGCTACAGATCTGCAGACGGAAAGCGACATTCGATGCAGTCATTCTATCTACCTCAAGCGGCCTCCGTAGCTGGCTCATCGACACACGGTGGGCATCATCAGCCTCCGATACCGTGGCCCAGCAATAGCGGCGGACCCTCGTACAGCGCGCACGCCCTTTCGCGGACAAGCAGCGTCACATCGCTACCTACGATCCTCTCTCCACGCGCAGAACAGCCAAGCGCGCGGCTTGCACACCTTTTGCACACTGATGGACCGCGTTTGGAGGCGGAGCGTAGAGCGTCGGCAGAGCGGCGGAGACACTTGCAGAAGAATGCACGCGGCGGTAGAGACTCTCAAGGCGGTGAAGGGGATCTGTATGCCAGTCCAGGTGCACGCACTGCAAGTTCGTCGCGGCGCCGCACGACCGTCGTGGACGCGCAAGGGCTGCACGCGCACGAGGACATTAGCATAGATGAAGGGCCGTAATGGGGTCCTCTGTTGTTTGATACTTCAGTTTAGCCTTGTTGTTGAGGCTTGTAATCATGAAAGAAGTAACGGTTTGCAGGCCGCTCCTGTCTTTTGTTGCTTGCTTGCTTGCTTGCTTACATAGGTAGAACACGTTTCCTGCGCACGTCTGGGTATTTCCAGGAGGCGGACTTTAATCTATCTAATTACAACAGTGAGAATACGATGAAGCCAGCGGCACTGCAGGTTAAACTTTGGTGTGAGAAATTGGCAGCTCAAATGCCCGTCACGCTGCCCATGACTTTGCTGAGCAGGGCTTGCAGTATTGCTGCTTTTTGATCTCCTCCCAAGTCTTTGAACACAGTGATGACGGCCTGATTGAGCAGAAGGAAAGATGAGAGAGCGTGAGCATCTGCCTGTTGCCTGGCTACCACCCTCTCGGACAGCATGACTCTGATTTTCCCGCTTACCTTTCCTTTCGCATCTCTGATTGACCCTAGCTTGCCTCCACTGTATGCGCCGATTGCCTGGGGAAAGTACATTGATGTAAGCTGGTTGACACGACAAGCGACGAGCCATTAATGTGATTTTTGACTCACCGCTCCTGGCAGGTTACCAGCGATAAAGCCAAGAGCTGCCCCGCTTGCTGCTCCTAGCCACTTCCAGAATGGGACGACCCTGTCTACCTCTGGCGTGAGGAGTTCTTCAAAGACGTCTCCGAATACGTGCTCTGCGTCTGGCCGTGCCCCTGTTGCAGACGAGGATGCATAGTCTGATGCCTCGGAATGCAGGTCTTCATCTGCATATTGGGCCCCTGGTCCACCTTTTCCAAAGAATGAGTGGAAGAAGTTTGCAGAAGACGCGTCGGTATTGTCGAAGAAGGATCCCGGGAAGCTAGGTCCTGCTCCATTGTTGTTGCTGCTGCTGCTGTCAAAGCCAGGTCGCGCAGAGGAATAGGCCCGCCCGCCAGAGGGGCGCTGGCTGTCGTATGCGCGCCGCCTGGAAGGGTCAGAGAGAACGTAGTAGGCGTCTGCGACGACTTGGAACTTGCGAGTCGCCTCTGTGCGCTGTGCCTCTGTCGCGTTCTTTACGCGGTCCGGGTGGGTCAATAGGCTCTTCTTCTTGTAGGCTTGACGGATCTCGCTCTCACTGGCAGACGAGTCTACGCCGAGGATCTCGTAGTAGTCTGGGATCATGGCGCAGCGCAGGTGGGGTGTGCAGCGAGTGCAAGGTGGTGACTGTCAGTTGGCGCGCAGATGAGCAGCTCAGGTGTATATACAATGCAGCATGGGTGTGGCGTTGTTGCCACGTCGCTATGCGTCACCACCTCGATCAGCGCCATCCCGGCCTGCTTGAGCTTTCTTCTGCTCTGCTCTGCTCTGCACGCACACGTACATCGAGGACTCGAGTCGCATACCTCGGAACATGCTGCAAAAGTCACAGGAACAGCCACGCAAAACCTTGTTCGACAATGCGCAACAAGGATACACAGCCCTTTTGCGAAAACGCAGTCGGACGCAAGACACCATTGACTGAGCTGTTGCACTCCTCTGCTGCTCTTCGACTGAAGCTACTGTGCACAGAATCGCCGTAGATACATCCCATCAAAGTTCTGGGATCCCGGCAGCGACATTAGCAATTGTCTGAGCTCCCTTTCAAGTTGGTCCCTGCAATGTCAAGACAACGTCCCCCACCCCAATGGGACCCTGTCAACGAAGAGTTCGTCGTTACAGTCTACTATCGGACGCCTCAACAGGCTACCGAGCGTCAGGCTCGTAGGGAACGCAGAGCACACGAGGCTCGAGTCTTGGCTGAGCAGCAAGAAGCCGAGCGTCTGGCCCACAGAGCTTGGCAGCTCGACAATGTCCGGCAAATCATCTACCCTTGGGCTCGAAACCAAGGTTGGAATTACGAAGAATTGCTAGAAATGGTCCCAATTTTGCTGCAACAAGCACGGCGGATTGTCTCAGGCGGTGGCTTATCCGGAGACGCTCTGGAGCACCAACAAGCTATATTGGCGGGTCTCGAATGGCTCTCAGACTATCGCAATCGAACTGCTTCACCTCGCACAAGTAGGAGCTCGTCCGTGTCCACCGTCAGACCTCCTACACCGCGACCAACACGCCAGGGGGGTTCATCATCGTCTAGGCCTTCGAGCCGCGACTCCTCCGTCGACAGGGCATCGAGCTCTCGAGCACAGCGAAGGACACCTGTTCAAGGTAATCAAGACGCTTCAGCTTTGAACAGCGTTTCTTTCATTCGAAGTGTCCAGGCCGCACTTCGTCTCTGGGAAACTCTTACGTCATACTAAGCTTGCACATGGTGGTAGTATCATCTTGTCCCTCCCTGACATAGCTCACGACCCTACATATGGCCATATTCGGCACGTAGTGTACCAAGCCTCGCTCACCATAGCCATGCATCTCCGCATGCTTCCATCTGCGCAGAACCATGTGACCAGTAAGCGCTGGTTTGCTATGATGCTATATCATGCGTGTTGCGCTGGACTGGCAGACTTCGCCATCGCAAATGTCTCGGCAGTCGCGGCCCACATTGCAGAGACGGTATGTGCGGATCCGACGTCACTGAGTTTCGAGTGCATCGACTACAGTACATTCACTTGCTTGCACTTCGGCCGAATTGGCGAAAGCGACCTCCAATACTATCGAGCACATTCTGGGCTGTGCTCGTATAGCTGACTTATGATGGCACTTGTCCGACAGCTCGCCTGACAGCTCGCCTTATACGCTCAAGATTCCTGGTGGCAAATTTCGGCGTGCAGCCCATCCTTTGAAGCAGACCAGCGCGCCGTATGCTTGCCGCTCGAAAACGGTCGAGTACCGCGCAAAAGGGAGACTAGACTTGCAAAGACTCACCGCTTTGCCACTCAAAAGGTCCCTGAGGTCACTAAAAACGTAATGATTGAGCGGTCGACCTCCGCTCTTTCCTCTCTTTCTTCCAAAGCTGCCCACTACTCGTCAACCTCTCTGAATCAATACTCTGTTCTTGCATCCCGTCCACCCGGTCCTCAATGCCTAGACCAGGAGCAGGCCCCACATACAATGTCCAGTATCAACCTCCAGGTCCTGCTACTCTAGCAAGGGCTGAAGCAGCCGCTCGCGTTCAAGAAGAGAAGTTTGAAGATGTCCTCTTTCATTTGCGTACGACTCTACAGTTTAACGAACGTTCTCCAGCGTTGCAGCGACAGCTGGCAAACACTATGATATACGCACTGGAGCTCACATCCGCGAGAAGTCAGGCGAGGCTACACAAGCCCACCACATTCATCTGTTGGCTTGGAGAAGGCTGCTTACAGAGCTCGTAGGCGAAAGTCGCGGTCGACGGTCAGGCATATCTGTCCACCCCACACGAGCTTCGTTGTCAAATCTGTCCAAATTCGCTGATCAAGCTGCGACTGCTGCTCAATCTCCGTCGACCGCTAGAACTGTCTCGCGGTCGATCGCAAATATAGTCCGACAGGTTTCGAATGCGACCCCTCGATAATGTGGCCCTCTCGGAGCACCCGAGCCAAGAGGTTGATTTCTTCACGCCGGCTCATCCATGCTGCAATGACCATCGAGGAGGTGCATATTTGCTTGCTAACAGGCTTTTGATCCTATTATATCTGCTTGTTCACTCTTATCTCAAACCATACAACATCAGTCTGCCTTGTGTTCTGCTGTCATTGTGATTGTATCATCTGAACAGAGCAAAAGACTGAGCCTACGTTACTTAGTCTTGCCGTGGCATTGCCGGATCTCGCGCCTGATCTGTAAGTTGCCATTTGCATTTCAAATGGTGGAAGGAAATTGCCAATTATCCTTCGAAACAGGTTTTGATACATGTTTGCACGTGCTGATCAATTAAACTTTGGGCTTCGCCGTCTTATAATTCGGTATCACCTCCACGTAACCATATTGGGGTGGCCATCGGAATTCGAAGGTCGTTTCGGTGCGTTTGGTGAAAGGATACTGTACTATATCCACTTTGTGGTGATGTGCAAGCATCATCATGCGGAGAAAGCTTTGATCGCTTTCAGACAAGGGCAATTTAGTAGCTGTCTCGGCTCCG
This sequence comes from Cystobasidiaceae sp. HBUAS51001, assembly GCA_003351005.1. Lineage (NCBI taxonomy): Eukaryota > Fungi > Basidiomycota > Cystobasidiomycetes > Cystobasidiales > Cystobasidiaceae > Cystobasidiaceae sp. HBUAS51001. The sequence continues at coordinate 40,148 of QOZY01000143.1, read as the reverse complement.
GGCGCGATGTAGCGTAGATTTTTGCTGTCTTCCGCCGGAAAATATCGAGATGGTTGGGCTGTGGACGTAAATGAGCTTGAATAAATCTAATGCACTGAACATGGCATTCACCCGTCCTGCTTCTATCAGGCACTCTGTTCTCGGATCGGGGTGAGACTGGCACCGACTTGCGCGTTGGCACTGTATCAGTTGTTGACGGTTTGCTCGGCTGCGGCGCCGAGCTGTTGCTCTGCTGGCCGGAATTTTTTTGCGGATATACTGACGGTCTTTGCGCTGGGTCTGTGAAAGTTCGCCTAGGTATTTTGTTCATCCATTCCAGTACGCTCGGTATCTGGGATGAGCTGCCAGCTGATGGGACCCCTGCTTTGGACGGCATCGCAAAAGGAGGAGATTCGTACGAAGGCGGTACGAAGGTAGCATGTTCACCTCCTACGTTGGCTGTCGAGGGCGTCTTGCCAGGGTTCCAGCCTGTTGGCCCCGAACTGTGCGCAGATACGAAGGGTGGCGCTTTTTGCACAGGCTGAGGTCGAGATGGTACGGACGATGTGACAGGTTGGCTGGCCGACCGTAATCGAGTTGCGTTGTCCGAGGATGGTCTGCCGCTGTTGCTGTTGGTCTGATGGGGCGCGGGTGACGGACGGACGGGCGGACCTGCATGACGCTGTGGCGCGTTTTTGGGCTGGACAGATGGCGCATTAGCCTTGTGGTAGGCGCTGCGCTGGACAGGGTCGCTCAAGAGAGTGTCTGCAGGATAGGCAATAGCACTGTCAGAGAGAGATTCATGCGACTGAATTGGCAAAAGGCAACTGACAAGCCTCGCTGATGTCTGCAAACTTCTTGGTATATTCTGCTTTCTTCTCTGGCGGCGCTTTGTCTGGGTGCCAGCGGGCTAGGCCCTGCAGAAATTGCGTTGGCTATGTCCGGGACTGCAGCGCTGGGTACAGCGGGTGAAATGACTCACCTTCCAAGCAGCGCGAATTTCCTCATTGGTAGCGCTCTGCGGGACGCCCAGGACTACGTATGGATCTCGGGTCGTAGAGGCCATTGCATGGGCGACTCGGTCAGAGAAAGCCGCCAGAGGCAGGGTAGGGGCGAAAGTCCACGCTCTGCGTGTGGGTAGCATCACGGTCGCTCGTGTCGGTCAGTCACGCAAAGCCAACGCAACCGGCTTTCGCGCACATCGGTCCCCGAATGAGTACGGCAAGCCGCAGCTATGCGAAGCCAATGTGCAATGAGCTCTTGTCTTACTAGAGCGCGTAGTGCAGGCTGTTGGCAGTTTTGATGCTGCCGATGTAACGCTTGCTCGTCCTCTGCGACGGCCAGCGTTGCGAAACGCGCTGTTCCATAAGCGCAAATGCCCGAGCATCGTCTAGCGACGCTTCTAGCATGTCCACTAGACTGCGTATGTCCATCGCCTGCGGTCCAGCATGTCCAGCAGTCGATCATGCTGGTCGTCTTGTTGGTCTTCATCGTCCACCAGCAGCTCACGACGCCCGCGTACAATGACAACGCCCGGCGAGACAGGCACTGCTGCGAGCTCGTCGCAGGGTACAGCACGTCTCCCCTCTGTCGTCGTCGTGAGTGGAGGCAGCGCTGGCAACGAGATCCTCGACGCCTTCGTCGCGCACTTTGAGAAAGTCAACTTCATCCTGCCCGTCTCGGACAACGGCGGCAGCTCGAGCGAGATCATCCGGTGCGTCGCAGTACCTCTTTGTTGGCTATGAGCATGCACTCATGCCCTGCTCGCTGTCCAGTGTGCTCGGCGGTCCGTCTCTTGGTGAGTGTCGAGCTGAAGAACACGTGTCAGCTGCATCCGCAATGGCAACAAACATGACTCGGATCTGCGATATGGCGCTGGACTGCTGATTGGATCTGGTTTGGACTACTGATGAGCATACTAATGTTCTGCTTTGCTTGCTTTCCCCTCCAGGCGACATCCGCAGCAGGCTCGTCAGGCTCATCCCGGAGACAAGCGACAAGGCAGGCATTAAGGCATTGCTCGCGTACCGCCTGCCGAGCAGCGAGGACATTGACGATATCAGCATCAAGCAGGAGTGGTGAGTAGCTAATGCTTCTGGATGGCCTACAGGTGGTGAGGCTGAGCTTGGCTTTTGCAGGCTCGACATCGTTGAAGGCAGTCATCACCTGTGGCGGAGCATCCCACCTGACCGCAGAGAAGCAATCAGGGCTTTCCTGGGTTTGCTATACATTCAATCTGACCGGTTGTTCACCAAGCTAAGACAATGTGTCATTTAATACAGTGCACTTCGAACATGCCATCCTGCGAAGAGCACAACGACGCTTCAACTTTCGCTCCGGCAGCGTTGGCAACTTTTGGTGAGCTGCCTTCCTTGAGTCGTCTTGGTTGCACCTCAAATTAATTGTCGTTTCTCAATGTGCAGGTTGGCCGGCGTGCAATTATTCGTCCGCTCACTGCAGTCCGCCATCTTCCTTTTCTCCTCCGTCGGCGGCATTTCGAGCCAGCATTCCGTGGTGCCGGCCATCAACACTAATTCCCTCGTCACGATAGCCGCCGAGCTGGAAGATGGCTCTCGCATAGTGGGGCAAAACGAAATCAGTCATCCTTCCTCGCCGTCTGCAACGCATGCCATGGTCGTAGGGGGCGACTACACCCCGACGAGCCAGACTTGGTCAGACAGAGATCAGGAAGGTCATTCATTCCTCCGCAGTGGAGCTCAATCTCGGCAAGCAGATAATCCTCCGGTCATCAGAGCAAATCATGGCCGCACCCACTCCCAGGATCTCCGGCATAGGCTGCTCGTGCAAAAGGCCAAGCAGGCAATCTCGGACCAACAGAACTCGGCAGCAGCGAGCGCTGGAGCTGGCGCTGCGGATGTTGACCACGAGCTAGACTACGATGATAGCCCTGAAGTGCTCGCGCGGACTTCGTGGGATATAGCCAGCAACACCGACTGCGATGAAGGGGAGACGTCATGGGATCAGCCGCGCCGAGATGACAATGCAAGCTCGTCTTACCTCTCACCCACATCAGCGACCTCTACGCCGCGGCATAATATCATATTCTCTAAAAGCGATGAGGCATCAGGATACCCGCCTCTTCCTAGTCGAATCCATCGCATCATATACCTGAACACGTACGGACAAGAGACGTTCCCCGCGCCAAGCTCAGCTTTCGTCAACTCGCTCATGACCTCGGAGGTCTTGGTCTATTCTTGCGGGTGAGGGGGATTGCAAGTGACTTGCGGAGGTGGTTGCTGAGTCATAAAATCCTCAGATCGCTTTACACTTCCTTGATACCGCCATTAGCCTTAGCTGGGGTAGGCAACGCTGTGGCTCTGTCGCCGTCCCTTCGATTCAAGTTCCTGCTCTTGAACGGCACATACGACCGCGAGAGCGATGGTCTTACGGCTGTAGACTTTGTAAGCTCCTGATAAAGACCCTTCTGCACTAATTTGGCAAGCTTAACGATGCCTCTGCTCGCCGTGTGACCAGGTCCATGCAGTCACTGAGCACCTCAATTCTAGCTTACGGCAGTCTGCCGTCTCAACGTCGCATTCTCCCTTGTCATCATCACAGCTGCTTCCACCTCTACGCGGGCACCAAACACGGACACCTAATCAATTCATCGCATCAGACTATATCACGCATCTCTTGTACCTCGAGCAGAGCAGCATACCCGTCGATACCGCGCGCTTGCAAGACATGGGCATAAGCGCGTATGCGGTCTCAGGCAGTCGATTCAACGACAAAAATGTCGCCTCTGCCGTGATGTCTGTGATGGCAGTGAGTGCCTGAAGAAGCCATTCTTTCGAGTCACATGTACAACTCTTTGTGTGGCGACGGGGAACCACCGAAGTGAGGACACCATGGACAGACCTTTGAAGCTTTCTGCCGTCATCATGTTGTTGATAGTCATTTTCTGCGTTTCTATAGCAATACACCTGCATTATTCCTTATATCGCAGAACATGCCCACACCTTTCAGCCTCTCCAGCTTGCCCTCTTGTTCTGGCTTTCACCACTATCTTCCATGGAGCGGTGAGCCCGTAGAGATGGCGCCCCACGGCTCCAGCGTGCATATCAGGCTTGCAGAGCCTGTCGTGTGAGTGCCAGATACGCAAGCCTCTCAGTGTGCGCTCGTTGAATGTCCAGCTCCCCAGCTTCCTGCGCAACCTCGACAGCGCAACAGACCGCCGCGAGCGAAGAGCCCAGCGACGGCGCGCCCAGCAGGCCCAAGAGGCCCTCACGCGGTCCAGAGACCAGAGTACGAGCACAGCGTCGGGCCCTCCGCATCTCAACGGGCCCTCGTCGCTGTTCGGTGGTGCCGACCAGACCTACGTCCCGCCGCATGGTCGTGGAGGCGCAGGGAGCAGGAGCAGAGACCGCAGCAGCAGCCAAGCCCGCTCGAGGAGCGCCAGTCGTGGAAGAGCGTTGAGTCCATCCACAGGCGTGGACCCGTCGCGCTCGCCCTCTGCTGCTGGGACGCCCCGGCTGGCAGAAGCTGTCACTTCAGACTCCCGTGGACGATCCTCAGCCCCGAGAAGGGAAGCTGCCACGAGCAGCAGCGGGAACAGCTCTGCAGGCGCATTACAGTCGCAGCACGCCCCTCGAGACAATGGCAGAAACAATCTTCAGCCGACCAGGTCCCGCGGCAATGCCCGACCCGTCATGGGGCCACACCTCCAGGAAAGAGGGACGATTCAGGATGTGCAAGACCGCGAGGAAAGATCACCCTCTGCGGAACGGCCGCTCGACATTGACCACACTAACATCGAGCTGACCCGTCCGCCTGCCATCATTCGCGGCGTGATGACCGTCCACCTCTCAAAATCGACGCGCATAAAGAAGATCGGCATCCGCTTGCGGGGACAGAGCAAGACCGAATGGCCAGAGGTGGGCTGGGCCCCGGCGGCCAGACTTGCATTGCATTGTTAACTATTCTGACATTTGCGTCATTACCAGGGCCTCGGACCCCGTCGTCTAGACACCATTGAACGAAACAGTCTCATTGACCAGACAGTCTATTTCCTTGATGCCACCACATCGCCGACCGCACACTCCCGCCGGGCGTCTTCACTTGGTCCTGGATCATCTGAAGCCTCAAGCTACCATCAGCCTGCGCGATCATCATCCCTTGCACCAGCTCCGCCGTCGAATGGATGGCATCACGACCCAGTCAATCAGGCGATGCCCGCACCTTCAATTTCAGCGTCTAGAAGGTCATCTGCAGATCGTCCAACACCTCCTTCGCAAGCAAGCAGCTCTAGCACGGTCCCGCGATCTGATAGTCCAGAACCCATGAGTCAGCCTCCTTCGGAGCGCGGTCCTGCACCATTATACAGCCCAGACCTTCCCCCTGGAGTCAAAGACAGCAACGTGCCTTCTGCGCCGAGAGCTGTCTCTCGCAGCAGCAGCAGTGGCCCACCTGCTGCCAGGTCTGTCTCTGGATCAAGACCAGGTCAGATCGCCCGCACACATTCACCGCTCGTGCCGCACGACCAGCAGCATCACGCATCACATACTGTACACACTTCTGCCCATCATCCACACCATCATCCTCATCATGCGCAGCACCGCAACCCGCCACACGAACTCTTTCAAGACCGCGCTGCCGAACTTCGCGCTCAAGCAGCTGGCATGTCTCCACCGCCTACGCCTACCGTCGCCTCGCCCACAGGTTCCCGTGCTTCAAGCTTGTATGATCGGCCGCTTACGACAGCAGACGCTGTCTCTGGCGATATGACAGGCAGCAGCCGCCCAGCTTCGTTGACTTCGCACGAAGATCTTCCTTCTGGGCGCGCGAGTCAGGAAGCACCAGGGCAGACGGACGCAGAGTCCTTTTCGCCATCGCTGGCGGCTCCGCCCAATGCCATGCCTGCACTCGAACACAACATAAGTCGCATCAGCTTGTCAAGTACCTCTGATGCAGATCATACTTCCCTGCACGAGGAAGAACGCGGACGGTCACCAATGCCAGTCGGTCTTGGTAGAGAACGAGGTATTCTTACAAACGAGACTATACCTGAGGACAGACCAGGAGAGGATTACGAGGAAGGCACCTGGACAGGCACGGAAGACCCATCGCCTGAACAGGCTATTTCTTTTGTGCAGCAGTCTGGCGCGGTAGTCGCCACGAGTACCGTCGAAGCACCAGCAGACCATCACCCGAATACTAGCGCAGGAACGAGTGCAGCCGCTGTGACACCAAGTACTTCGGCTTTACGAGACTCGAGCACCAGCTCCACTAAGCGCAATACCACCAAATCAGCACGCTTTTCGCTCGGTAGCCTCGTTGGACGAGACAAGTCCATTAGTAAGACACGACAAGCAGACACGCACCAGTGCGGCAATGAGAAGCGCGGGTCGTCGTCATCGCATGGTGGCTTGAGCGGTCTGCAAGCGATCAAAAACGCCTTGACCCCGCACTCTCATCAACACGAGGAAAAGCCTCATCACCCCAGACGTTCAACCTCTGCTTCTCATACGCCCGACGCTAGCGACGTAGATAGCGACAGTGATGATGATAGCCACAGAAAGCATGGCAGGTCGGGCCCCCGATGGGTGGAATACAAAGCGGGAACCTATACTTTTCCAATCTACTTTCCCATACCGCTGTCTCTCCCTCCGACCATACACTCCAATCACGGCCAAGTCACATACATGCTCAAGGGCTTTGTCAACCGTGCTGGCGCTCTGACCACAAACATGTCGACCGTCAGCGAGGTGCACGTCGTTGCTGCACCACACGAAGACGATCTAGAGGCTATAGAAAGTATCATCGTAGAGAGAATGTGGGAGACCCAGTTGAACTACAAGATTGTCATTCACTGCAAGGTAGTCAAGTCTCACTCTTGACATTGATCATACCAGCGAGCTAACGGTGTTTTTCTCCTGACAGAGCATACCCATAGGCGGGCAGATACCTGTTTCAATCCGCTTGAATCCGTTGTCGAAGATGAAGCTTTTCCGTCTCTCGGCTGTCCTGGAGGAGGTATGTCATCCTCCCATAGGCGTGCAGCCTCTTGGCTGATCCGGCATCATGCAGAGGTTCACAATCTACGCTAAGGAGCGCAGACTGGCTCGCAACGAAACAACGCGGCGGTATGACCTCATCAAGATCCAGAATGACGATGGCTCTCCACTTTTGCCTATCATATCGGAAGATCCCGACGCAATCCAGCATTCCATGCTGAAAAATTGGATTGCCGATGCAGCTTCGACTGATGGCACCGGCATCCAGACACTTGATCCTTTTGGTCCGTGGGAGCTGGAATCAACGATCCCCATACCAGACTGCTCAAGTACACTGCAATTCTCGACATCACACGAAAAGGCAAATACGACTGTGATTCACTCTCTCAAGATCATTCTGCGAGTCGAGAGGGGTGATGATGAGTTCATGGACGGCAAAGGCAACCGAAAGAAATTCGATATCATCGTGGAGGCGCCAATGCATATTCTCTCCTGTCGCACCGCGGTCGCAAATGCCCTGCCTACATATACGACCGATCCAAACGCGGTTACAAACCCCTTTGGTGTGCATGCCAGTGCCTCGATCGACAGCAGTGCTTTTCATCCGCACGAGCTATCAGATGCCGAGCGTCATGCTGCACACTATCGGGGCGTCAACACCGCTCTGCATGCGGTTCAGCAGCGTTCGGGCAACAGCCAGATGTCTCGCAGCTCTGGGCAACCATCACATAACATGACTGCAGCTGCAACTGGTATCTCGGATACACAATTGCGCGAGGCTCTCGTCGAGGGTGCTGGAGGATCAACAGAGAACCCACCGCCGTCATATGAAGCAGCGCGAAGGCAGTCTGATGGGGAACGGTCAGAGGGAGTAGTAGTTGTAGCAGTATAGGGTGAGAAGAAGGCACCTCGCCCCACGCGGCTCTCGTAAACGGCGTGAATATTTCGTATCTATGTATCCTCATCTTCGGCTTCACTGCCAACACTGCCAATAGAGTCTATCGTAGCTATTACCGTCTGCATATGTCAAATATCATGCAATACTTGGGCGCACGTCATCACAGGAATAGCCGGAACAGGTTGGAAGTGTGAGACAGCGTCCACTAGAGAATCGCGGTGACCTGCCATGAAAGTGTCAGCAACGTCCACAAGCCTTGTGCGGAGCTCGCACAGGACAACAACTTACCCAGAGATCTCCAGCAAATGGCCGCTTGTAGTCTTTGACGCCTGCTCGCTCGACGGCCGACTGGAAGAGAGGCATGAGTCCTGGCGCCGACCACAGTCGAATATTATGCTCACAATAGGCAGACCAATGTCTACTAGGAATAGGTCATATCTGGCTGTGACGGACGGAGTTTTGATGAGGCCAAGGGATACGACAGCATTGGCATTGATGCTCCAAATCGCTCCTGGAGCCGAGTAGCCTGTCGCGATATCAGGCTTAGCCTTCAAAGTAATTGACCTGAGAAAGAGATCCCAAGTACCTGTGTCAGGATCCGTATTGCTCGGAAGGTCTATGCTGATAATTGGCGTCTTGTCATCACTGCCACTTGGAGTGCAGCTCAGCGTCCACGAGACGCTCTCGGCGATGGCAGAATCGTAGCGATTACGCTTTGCAGAGGTTTCATTGTCGATGAGCGCGTCGATGATGATATCGACATGTTCGGGTAGATCTGCATCGGTTTCAAATGTTAGCAAAGCCTCCAGTGTTCGGCAGAGTCTCATGTGACGGACCGTCTGCAGACCGAACGACCCTGCCGCCCGTAGCTGAAAACAGCCTGAGCTGGAATTCGAAGGCAGCAGGAAGCTGCTGGTCCGTGTGTGGTACGAAGGCAGTACATGCTGCGCCATGATTGACCAGCAAAGCACCGGCGCGTAATCCAAAGCAGCTCTTGGTACCAGTAGTGCATAGAATAACGACACTAGGAAGCTCCTGTTCGGGAGCGCCTTGCTGTGTTTTACGATATTCGCCAAAAACGACCGAGGCTGTGGGAGTTGGCCATGAATGTCAATTTACAGTCAACATTGAAGTGGAGGATCTTGAAGAGACTCACCTATTCCTCTGGCACCGTTCTCTATGCGTTGTAGCAAATTTGGCCCGCACTCTATGTTACAGAGCTGCTGGACCTCTTTCCACGTCTTGTCACTGACCGAAGGGCAATGTACGCCTTGTTGTGTGCGCATCTGCCTGGTTCTGCCCTCGCCTTCATGCGGACTTCCATGCCCGTTGCTATTGCCAGACGCTAGCATGGCCGAGCCTGGGCCAGCGCGTCCACTAGCTCTCAGGCGATGCGGTCTTCCATCGTCTGAATTAATGGTACCATTGTCCGTAGTCGTGTCTGCGCCATCTGTAGCCGAATCTTTAGGTAGAATCGAAGAAGATGCCATCGAGGGGTACAGGTCGTCAAAGTGACCATTCGCTGCTTCTTGTTCGACTGCGTCAAGGACATTTTCATTGTATTCTGTTATCATGACGGCGGAAGCAGCAGCAGGAGGCGCCGAGTAGTCGAGTATGTTAGAAACAGAGGCAAGGTTCGTCCTGCGCCGAAAGAGGACGCAGAATAGACAGCGCGACGTACTGAGCTTCGTGGTAAATTTATTTGGCGACGACGAGCGCTTGTTGTGCGCCACCAAGCGGTGTGAAGGGTCGGTCCTGTCTTGTTCCTGCATTAGCGAAGGACGATGCGTGCTGCGAAGTCAGAAGTCATCTTGGCCAGATAAAGGTGCATATTTCGTACCCTAATTTCTTCGAAGACGGCCTGCTTATTGAAGGAGGCCAAGCCACGACCAAAGTCAAAGTCCTCGTCGAAGCCGTGCCCGCGGTCGTCATCATTCTCTTCTGTCTCTGTGTCGCCGCTGCATACAGATACAGTAAGTCCACGTCAGTGGTCGAATGTATGCGGTAACCGCCTTGGCAAGGGACCTACGGCTGCAGTGTAGTTACGAACTGCTGTCTCGGTCGCATGGACGGCCCCTGTCCCTGTCCTAAATGTATTAGCAGTGCCAAACAAGCATGAAGAGCAGCATTTAGCATTGACTCACTTTTCTACGAATATTCGGAGCCTCAGAATTAGCGACATGGCTCTCATCAGCTTCAGAACCTGCTGTCTCTGCGCCTCCGATCTTGCGGCCGCCCGCACAGTCTCTAAGCTGCTTATTTTTCTTCATGATGCTTTTTGCGAGTTGACGATTCGAATCAGCTCGCTGCATCTGCGTCTGATTTGCAAAAGAGCGTTGATTCTGGAGGGAGTGGACGGATATCTTGCCGATTGTGCTGTTTGAGGCATGTGAGGAGGGTGCAGGTCGAGAGGGCGCTGACTGGGTGGGAGAGGGCTCGTTGCCTTGGTCATATGCGCTGTGTGTGGTGCGCGAGGACTGCAGAGTCATCAGAAGATGCTGTGAAGAGCAGTTAAAGTAATGAACGCACAGCATTTGATCCTGGACCTTTGGGTCTTCCAACCTAGATAGGTGTCATGTACGGTTAAGTGGCGAGCACGTGACAAGCTTCTCGAGATGTTCAACACGCACCGAGAGTATAGCTGGATCTGTAATCTGAGGTAGTGCATGTTGCAGCGAGCGCGTCGATACGGAGCCGTCCGACTCGAAGCTCTGCTGCCTGTGCTGCTGAATTGGCGGCGCAGGTTGGCTCGGCTGTATCGGAGCCTGCAGGTGCAGAGCTGGAGGTGCCTGTGCATGTTGCTGAGGTTGCTGCGGCGTGGACAGAGCTGCGAGCACTTGAATGTCCTTGACTTGGGTGCGCTTGACAGTGTGCAGAGGCAGCTGGCTTGGTTCGCGGCCTTCTTGGTGGAGGAGCGCTTCGAGGCAACACGGCGTCAGACATGCGTGCGACGTCTTCGAAGCAGGCCCTCACCCACCTGGCTGGAGCGTTAGTGTTCCCTGTGAGATATCAATGAACGCCAGCGTGCCTTCGACTGCGGTGCTGCGTCGTGGTGCACATCATTCGTCAGTTCTCCTGCACCTCGAGCACCTTCCATGCTGGCGTCTGACAGGCCGTCATTGCATCATCAGCCAGCTCACCCATCGCTCAGCGAGATGAGCACCGGCAGTCCAAGGAAGCGGTTTGCCATGCTCTCGCGGTGCTGCTGGGCCCGTCGCCTGTAGAGTCCCTCTGTGTGATGTATAGTCGATGCGGTCAGAGCCCAAGTTGCAGTGGCCACTTCTCGAGAAGGGCAAAAGAGCAGACGAGCGCGGAGGGCCTGTCAGACAGTCTGACGAGGTGAATGTACGTCTATCAAAGGGCTTGCACGATTGCTGATGAGAAGCAGGGCAAAGCTGGAGACGCAAATGCACAGCAATGGAAGGAAGTCTCTTGTGGCGAGAACTCCATTTGCAGTACAGCGAAAGCTACATAGACGAGACAGCGACTTCGGGGGTCGGCTACTTGGGTTTAATGACGGATAATGTAGAGCCTGCGCTAAAGATTGTACCGAACTGAAAGACCAGACGAGAAGAGCATACCTTGAAACAAGAACATGGGATAGGATTGTTTCGGAAGAATGACAGAGTTGCGAATTGGTGGGGGAATTGACGAAAGACAGACGCAGTCGAAGCAAGCGCAACAGCGTGCAAGCCATTACACGACGCTGTACGTGCCGAACCAGACACCGCCATGACCTTCCGGTGCGCGATTCGGGTCTGCAGGATGGCGTGTCCGTGCCGCTTGCAGATCCAGCTTCTGATGCGGGGTCGAAAGAGGATCATAGTAGAAGCCAGATAATGCACCGGTCTTGCGATTGAGGCAGAGATAATAGAAGCCAGAGATGGTAAGACCAGATGTGCGTGCGTCGCAGTCAATAAAATCGCGTTCTGCACGTTGTCACGCAGAGGGAAGAGTGACCAAAGGCATCAAAAGGAGTAGAAGATGCGTCAGGATGAGCAGAAACAAGTCAGGAATCTGGTCCATTTTCTTTCTCCTGATGCGAGCCACGCCGCCAGCTGTGCACGAGCAGCCTGGGGCCAGCAAGACAGACGAGCACTCACCCTTCCACCGCATAAGGATGTAATCCTGCGGATTAGGGCGGCGACTCGCGCGCGTCTGGCTATACTGCTGGCCTGCGGTACCGGTACTGCTGTGCTGCTGCTGCTGCTGTGTCGAGTGCTGTGACTGCAGATGCGGTCGCGGCAATTCAGGCCATTTGCCCTCCCGGGCGACTCTGCAAATCTCCTTTTCTGCAAGTGGCCCAAACGCAGTGAAAGCTTCGACTTTGGCCCAATTCTCCAAATCTGTCGATTTCTCCACTGGGTGGTCCGAGCCCAGCCATGGTCCGCCTGTCATGCTGCTGCTGCTACCGGTCGAGAGAGATAGGCGCCAGGCTTCGCTGTTCCCTTCTTCCATCTCCACATCATCGTCATCCTCATCTTCAGAAGCCATCTGGCGGTCCGAAGAGCGCGATGCACGCACCGACGGCGAGTTGCGAGTCCAGAGACCATGATTATGCATATCGATGATCTCGCCTTCAAAGGAGGTGGTTACGGTGTTGGTCTTGTTTGCGCCAGAGGATAGGCCCGCAGAGGATGGCCCAACTGTCGAAGGCTGATGCATATTGTAGCTATATGAGGAACCAGAGTTCGGCACGTTGATGGCAGTCATGATGCCAGTCACCCTGCCTCGAACATAGTCGACCGAGCTGATGGAGACTTGGACCTCCCATTCTTCAATGCAGGAAGCGCGAGCGATCGAATCACCAGAAGTATAGCCATAACTTGGATTTCCAGCTAGCAATTCTTGCATTTGCGGATCGATAGCTGACCCGGATATCGCTGACCATGCCGTTGCTGGTCCTTCCCAGCTGGAGACTTGCGATTGTGCGGCCGCTCTTGTCGCAGTTGCTTGGCGGCCAAAGACCTGTATGCGATCCAACGCTGATGCTAACGAGTGTCTCGAAGGCGCAGAACCAGTGTACAGGCGGTCGTGCTCGTTGGTCAGGCTGACAGGTGCGTACGGGTGGGCATAGCGACGATCACTTGGAATATCGCCGCGGGAGTCTGATAGAATAGGTGAAGTTGGTGAATTGGCATAGGTCGTGAAGGACTGGCTGCCTGTAAAGACGATGCCGGGCTGGAGGAAGGAAGAAGTGCGAATGTACGAAGTGTCCCGTTTGCGCTTTTGCTTGCGCACTGCAGGAGCGACGCCACCAGTGCTGCCCTCTGGCTGTGTGGAGGTGGAAGCAGCGGGGAAGTAGCCTGTCTGGGGAGCAGGCGAACTCAAGCGACTGCATGTGCACCGGCCAGAAGGGCAGCCAGCGTCGCAGCTCTCTTCGTTGTCTAGAAGGCTCTCCATGTGGGGCAGTCTCCGGAGGCGGAGTGGAGGTGACACAGGCAGAGCATTCGGCCCAGAGGCCAGCCCTTTGCTGGGGTCGTCTTCGTCTTCGGGCTGCTCGTGCGCCTCGTTTGCAGGCCCACCTCGTGTGGCTGTCGCTCGCCCATCTGCCCGTCTTTGGCTGCCTGCGCCGTCCAGACGTCCAAACAGCGCATGACCGGGTGCGAAGGACAGCGAGAGGGGTGCATCTGCCATGGACGAGCCTGAAGGCGGTGTCGCGGTACTATTGCTGCCCAAGTGCGCCATCCCAGAGCTCCCTTGTCGTCTGTTGTTGATCATTCCTCCAGCTGACGTCGCGGATGGCGATGGTGATCCAGCATTGGATGCAGCGGGCCGAGGCAGTAGCGCAGCAGGCGGCGTGTGTCGCGGCTCCTCGTCCAGGCGCATGCGTGTGCTGCTGAAGCTCCAGTACGGCGGCACCGCGGACGGCGATGGCTCTCCTTGCGCGTGTGTCTGCTGCTCGCTGTCGCCGCCATGGCTGTCGGTCTCGCTGTCCCGGCCCATCTGGCTGTCCATCCCAGCAGCAGCGCTGCCGCTCATCATTCCAAGCAGTAGGTCGTTATCCTCGTCTGGCGTGCGTGCGTGCGCTTGCGAGGCGGGCATCGCGGTCGAGCTGGTCCGCCCGCTCTCGCTTGGAGCAGAGGAGCAATGCAAGGCAGAGGCGAAGGGTCGTAGAAGCAAGCACAATCGGCGACAATAGCTACAGCCCACAGTCAGTGTCTAGCACGCAGCTATCATCCATCATGTCTGTGTTGCACATTTGATTCAGCCTCAAGCTGGACTTGGCTTCTCATGTTGACGTTACGCCACCAGTGCCATATCATCAAGGCGTGTAAAAACGCTTCCAAGCACAATCTCTTCTACACCGCAAACATCGATGCAGCTGGGCGGAACGGTGTAGCTGAAGGGTACACCCTGAGTGGGAGCGACACTTCGACCGTCTCAATCTTCGTGGGCATGAGCACGACCGTCTCTCCCGAGTTGGCAGTGTGCCCAGTGCTGCTGCTCTTGCCGCCAAAGCTGCCGCTGCCCGTGCCGGAGCCGTACAAGGATTCGCCATTTCCTATGCTCTCGCCATTGCCCAGCGCTGCAGCTGTAACTTGCGCCTCGGCCGACTGGAACAGCGTCGGAAGGAACGACAGGTCCGGCACGGCGCGATAAGAGGTATATTGCTGATGCGGGTGTACCGAAGGCAGGGGCAACAAGTGGTGTGAGCCAGTATCGACGGGAACGGGCGTGTTTGCGCCAGAATTGCCAGAGAAGGCAAAAGACTTGGTCTTGGTGTGCTGCGGCGACGAGAGCGGCAGCGAAGACGCCGATGATGATGCAGAAGAAGCCATCGAGGCGCCAGGAGTGCTTGAACCAGCGCGCGAATATGGATAGCCGGCCATCCCTGGCATGGACCTTGGTATCTGCGGCGGGATGATGAGAAAAGCGACTCGCAAGCTCCATTGAAGCTTGACTGCAATCAGAGGGCATGTTGTCAGTCGTATTCCCACTTCATTTCATCAACACGAGCACAGTTGGGGACGCCACTCACCACCCGAAGTTGCAAAGTCTGGCGTAGCACCGCTTGGGATGGCCAATGCGAAACCAGCTCTACCAGAGTCTAGTGTGGTCTCGTGATGCTCAGCGTGCAAGCGACGAGTGAGCTGCTTGACCTGCTGGGCAGGCTTGATGGAGACGGTCGTTTCGATGAGCTCATGTGTTTCTAAGCGCGCCGCAATCTGCGTGCAATGACAAATTTCAGCCAAAGCTGCAATCGTCTCGGGCGGCCTGGTACATACCCTCAACACACGAGCTTCGCGCTCGTTCATAGTGATCATGACATTGACCGTCTCTCCCAAGCGATAAGCCGACTTGACAAGCGTCAAGACCGCAATTCGGTAGCCGTCCTTATTGATGTCGTATGAGACTTGATAGAACAGTGCACATCAGTAGGTAGGAGAGTCTTAATGTGCCAACCGCTCAGCCTACCTTTTTGCGCATTGCGCGAGACAATTTCAACGGCAGACTTGCACGAAGTATCTTCGCCGTCGCCACCCAGCAGTGTTCCGCTGATGAGAGCCTGCGAAGATTGGCTCGAAGTACGTTGAAGAAGCTCAGGTCTCGCAGCGGGCCCTCCGTCAAAATATGGCTTATCATCGTCTTCTTTATCCATGACCGGCGGTGGAGGCAGCGAGTTTGAGCGTGACATGCTCCCACTGGCCGCAGCGATGCCAATAGCTGGACTGGGCCTGCTTCTCGAAGCCGACATGTGAGACGACGTAGAAGTCGCCAAGGCGGCAGCTTCTTCGGCCGCAGCGACTGCAGCAGCATCAAGCAACTTGGTCGCATAGCCCATAAAATCTCGCTTTTGCTCCGATTTGCGCGCTGCAGCGTAGGCATTTTCAATCGAACTGGAACGCTGACGCTGTCTCTTGCGCGATGCTTTGCTCATTCGCAGCAAATCATCCTCCGTCAAGTCATCATCCTCACTGGTGATTTTTGCTTCATCGCGCAGCCAAATGATGGGATTGGTGAGATCGTAGAATGGACGAACGCCCGTGACAGAAACATTGTTGTATACTCGCACAGGCACGCGTATGAGCCGCGAATGCTGCTTGTATTCTCCGAGAGCTTGATTCGGAGCGCGGTTCGTGCCGACCATAAGGGTATAATTGAACGATATCGCCTTGCCTCTGAACGAAGGAGGTAGGTCTCCAGGTAGCTGCAAGCTGAAAGTGTAGCTTTTGCTCTCTCCAGGTTCCAACGTCAGATCCACAGCCAATATACTTGGTGGCGAGCTAAACACAGGGTAGTTCTTGTCATTCATCGCTCGATTCCTGCGTTCTTCCAGGCTTCCCAGCGAATGCACAGAATTGGCAAAGGGCCCTTGAACAACACTCCCTCCTGAAGTAGTCGCAGCAGAGGATCTGCGTCGCCCCGCAGCTGCATCGACACCTGGGTCCGTAGGCACCGGTAGAGAACTTGTCGATGACGCGGTGGACTCGCGCGAGCGTGGGTCATGCTGTGTAGCTGATGTCGCCGCGCTCGCCGAAGACGACGAGTTGGTGCCCCAGAGCCAGCTTGCAAGCTTGCCCGACATAGTGCCCGCATAAGGCGATGGCTTGCCAGCTTCCGTATCCAAGCTTCCACCTCCAATCGCATATTCTGCGCCACCCATCACATGACCAGCGTGCCCTTGAGATTGAGCGCCGCCAAAGCCCGTTATCGAGCTACCCTTGCCGGATGGGCCACCACCAAACAATGCCTGCTTAACGGCTACGAATTCGCCATTCTTGACTAGCGCTTCTTCGACGGTGAAACTGCCTGTGAACTGCACAAATGCCCACAGCAGCGACTCTGTGCCTGGATCATCAGGACCACTACCGCCAAAGGTAGTGCTGCTGCTCAAGGGTTCTGAAAAGCCGCTCTGAGGCGTCGCTGGTGTGTGCCCGCTTGATGTGGGCAGGTTCGCGGTGGAATATGACCGTCCGTGCCCGCTTGACGGATGCCGTAGATTCGGAGGTAGATGCTTTGCAGACCCACTTGCATTGCGTTGCAGCGAGCTCGGACGCATATAGTCGGTCACAGAATCTCGAAGCACAGAGTCGAATGAATCATTGCCTCCCACGCTGTAGAAGCCGCTGCTTGGCCCGACAGCACGAGAGCTTGCGCCGGTGCTCATGCCGAGCTCGCTGGATTGCTCAGAGTGATCGTACTGACCGGCTATTGTCGATGCATTTGATGGAACGCGGGAAGTCGTGCCTGAAGCAGCAGAGCTGTAAGAATGGGCGCGACGCGGCATGAAGCGAGTCGAGGTCGGCGGTGAGCTGTGTGGTCCGCCTTCTTCGCTAATGGTACTAAAGCTCGACGGAGCTGCAAAAAGGGACGAAAGGATTAGCCAATGCTCTGAAACGAGGCTACCGAGAATCCCTGACCCACTTCGCTGGCTGCTTGCGTAGCTCGAATATCTGCTCTGCAAAGCATCTCCATGCCGCTTGTACTGCTCGACAAACGGCCTCGCGTCGATTGCCGCAGTTTCATCGTACGTTCCATCGTCTGGCCCAAAGCTTTGCGCGCTTCTTTCGCGCGCTTGTAAGAGTGCCATCCCTGCGAGCTGTGAAGAAAGGTCGCTGACTCCGCCACTGCTTGCGGCCGCTGAACTGGCGAGACCATCTTCGTAGCTTCCTCCGATGCCAGTGCCATAGTCATTCGCGTACTGTGGCTCTGCAATGGAATAGTCGTTCTTTTTGTGCTGCAGCCTGTGTACTGCCGAAGCGACGTGACCTTGGGCGGTCTGGCCAGGAAGGCGTTTGGAGGGGTATAGTGAGGATGACGAGGGTGAGGGCAGAGGTGACTGAGAAGGAGACAGGAAGGGATGCTTGCGAAGGTGTTGCGATGGAGACAGGGATGCCGACGGAGAAGCTGATGTCGAAGCTACCGGTGGATGCGTGAAGGACGTGGACAGGGCCAAGGGCGTGCCTATGACGCCTCTCCGCTCAGGCAGCATGATGTGGGACGTGCTCGCTGAGCGGTTGTCGGGGGAGACGAACGAGGATAGGTCTCTGCTAGTCTTGTGCGCGTGCGTGTGATGTCCGTGAGAACTACGCTGTGGATTGGCGTCCTGCTCGCCATTGAATGCAGACCGCGTCGCAGGGGCCGAAGCTGCGAGCGCATGGTGCGACGACGATGAGGGCGAGGGCAAGATGGACGTCGAGAGGTGCTTGGAATGGCTTGCACTGGCACTACGTGGTGGAGGAGGCGCATGGTACGCTCGCCGTTGTGCTGCTGCTGGTGCCCGCGTGTTGCGAAAGGTAATCGTGTATTCGAGCTGCTCGCCGCTGAAAAAGGCCGACGAGGCCGGAGTGACCGTCAGCTGGATCCCTCCGTTGTTCATGGTGGTAGGACGGCGATGTTGCGCATGCCCTAAGATCGTCGACGTGGCTGCTACCGTGGTGTCATTGTGGATGATGGAGTCGAGCAGTGGCCAAGTCGCGAAGCTAAAAGGCACAACGTGGTCCATGCAGGTCGTGATACATCCAATCCACCTGGAAACCTGGGAAGCACATTCGCTATCACCCATGGATGACAGAATATTCACTGCTCATTGCAGCAGACTCTGCGTTGCTTGCTGCTACTCTATGACTGTGTTGGACGCCACCAGCATTGATCTCTATATACACAACCGCAGGCACGAGCACAGCAAGCAAGAGCAAGAGTGTCCAACAGGCAGAACACATGAGACAGTATTGCGTTTCACCATTAGTACTACCGATGGCAGTAGTAGCCACGCAGGACCATCTGTACAACCGCCTTGCAGGACTCTTGATACCTCGACCTAGGCGAGCAAGCAGGCGAACGACCTAGTCTGGACGAGCATCTGAATATCACACATAGGGTCGTCCAGTGATGGAGCCGCTGCAATTTCTCCAGGTCGATATCCCGTCTCTGCCCACTTTACGCGGTGTGTTTCATTGTGGCAAAGTGCATCCTGAGACTGACCCGTTTCTAACAGCGAGTTCTAATCAGCATCTGAGAGCTGACTGCGCGTACTACTTACAACGACGCGTCTCACCATTTCCGCAGCAGTCTTATCTCTTCCACTCACGTCTGTCCGCCGTCCAGCCCTCTTTCCCGAAAAGGAAGGTCGTCGACTTCTCCTTGATCGCTGCCAGTGGCGACCTGATCCTTGGAGAGCAGCGAGAGAGCGAGCGAGTCGCAGCAGCCCAAGCTTGATGGTCGAGTTGCGGAGATCTTCTTCTCTTCCTCTCCCTTTCCTTCCCGTCCTTCATTCGAGTCATCGCTCTCTGCTCCAAGCAAGAGCAGCAGCTGACAGTCGTACATCCTCTCAAGACACTTCCCTCTCGGCAAGCGCAAAGAAAAGGAGAAGCAGGCGACTGTCATTCTGAGAAATCCAGTCTAGAGGTTCCGAACGAGACGCGACAACGACTACGACACACGCATGCTCCAGACAATCACACAAGAGACTCATCTGCCTCGACAAGCTCCTCAAACCGACAAGCGTCACCATGCCAGCTGCTTCCACCGCGAGCAGAGGCAGCACCGCAGCCACCAGAGCGCGAGCCGGGGGCGCGACTACTAACGGCAAAACGGGTCCAACCCAACATCAGATTCAGGTCAACAATGTGAGTGACGGGACATTAGGACTAACAAAGCATATCACTAGTACGCCTGCTGACATTTTGCATTCTCTCGATCTTCTCTTGCCCCTCTCCCCCTCTGCTCCATCTGCGATGCCTGCTCTCGTGGCTGTCATTTCATACTATCAGCAAAGATTTGGTCTCGCTTTTCGAAAGAGAGTCAATGAAATGCATCGCAAGGCCACCAAGGCCGCTCCTCAGGTTATCAGCGACTACAGTGTGGTGACGGCCA
This sequence comes from Cystobasidiaceae sp. HBUAS51001, assembly GCA_003351005.1. Lineage (NCBI taxonomy): Eukaryota > Fungi > Basidiomycota > Cystobasidiomycetes > Cystobasidiales > Cystobasidiaceae > Cystobasidiaceae sp. HBUAS51001. The sequence goes on along the minus strand of QOZY01000143.1, from coordinate 20,477 downwards.
GCGGTGTGCAGACAACCTTTCAAGTCATTGCAGATCCCATCACTGGCGAACAGTCGTTTGTTACCATGATGAGTCCGACCAAGAACATTCCTCGTGTCCTGCGCGCCAAACGAACGCATGCAGAAGCTCAGATTGAAGATGAAGATGAGCAAGGACAGCAGGAGCGCGATGAAGACGATGAGGAAATGGACTCAGGAGGACGCGAGGCTTTTTGGACTGCCGAGCAACATGCTAATTCCAAGCAGTACAAGAAACAGCGCAAGATGGCCGGCGAGGCACGCATAAAGAAGGCCAGCAAGAAGTCGTCTTCTTCGTCCAAGAAGGCCGCACCTGCTGCCCGAGGCGAAGACAGCGCCCGTCCAGCTTCTGCCACTTCATCTGCCCGCGACAACGAGCACGTCGACATGGCAGAGGCCGCAGCCAATGATGTCCGTCGCTCCTCGAGGCGCAACGCAGCAGCAGCTCCTCCTTCATCGTCATCGTCGGCAGCCGTCAACAATGCTCGCGAGCCACCCATTTGCGAGGATGAAGCGGAGAATCATGTTTCTTCCTCATCCCGCCAGCAGGTTCCACTCAATGAGCACAACCTTCGCCGCTCGACCCGTGCGGGCTCGGCCGCTAGCGCTGAAGATGCCCTTGCTGGACTCTCGGACAGAATGGGCTTGTTTGACATCAAGAGCGAGGCTGGGTCGGGTGGGTTTTACTTCAGAGACTACAGACAAGAGAGGGAAAACATTTGAAGCTGACTCGTTCTTCTGGTGCTCACAGAATCAACCCGCGTCTTCTCGAGAGAAAGTTCGCTTTACGAACCTCAGGCCTCAACCTCGAGGATGTGAAGCATCCCGCCAAGCCAATCATCGTGAAGCCAATCTATATGACACGTCATCAACGCAACGCAAAGGTGGCTCATACGAGCCGAGACCTTTCAAGTTTTTAAATCGATATATGAATGAGCACGACTTTACTGCACGAATACACGCTCCCTAAAGACAGACGGCTTCCTTGTGCTCTGTGCAATCTCTATCTTTCATCCGCACAACGATAACGACCAGCAAGCGCCTTAGTCGGCCACACGCGATTACGCTGTAACGCAACCACGCCTGCTATGCAACCACACGCCGAATGTCGTTTCCTGCACCATGCGTATTCTTTCTTCTGCATATGTTTATGTTCGCAAACAACCACTGTCATTCCTGTGTAGCCGTTTTCTCCTCTCCTTTTTCCCCGTCTGTATACGAGCGAATGCTATGCTCTCTGAAAATCAAATAAGCCCAATTGAATTGACAGTCATTCAATAATGCTCTCTGACTTCTTGCATCATCTCAGCAGCGCTGATCTTGCCTCTGATGTGTTCATCAGCTAGTCATCCAAGTGATTCTTGTGGACGTAATGGGATTTTGCGACTGTGAAAAGGGTCCTTGTATCCTGGGACGCAAGTGTCCAGCGGCTCAACACCCGTCCCCTTGCTCGCCATCAGTTGATAATCTCCGTGACATGAGGACAGCAGGGGAGCTCGCCCGATGCCAGCAAGTTGGTCGGGCCTGCACAAAATAGTGGCACCCACGGCTGCATCACTGTAACACCGAGTATTCTCGATTGCAGAAATGTTCTGTAAATGACAAGATGCAATCTATTGGATTTACAGGGCTTGCAGGTTGCCGAACTGCGGTGGAGAAGAGGCGGAAGAGGCATGGCGTCAGCATGTACAAAGACTGGATAATTGACTGAAGAGAGTAGAGGAGCGCGCTCCTCACCTTCTCGCCGTATCCTGGAGTGGTCCATTTGCCATTCTTGACCATCTCCTCTACAACCTTTGTGATCTCTGGACGAGCTCGGGCAACGTCTGCGGTGGTGAGGTCCTCGAAAGGTCTGGCGGACTCGATGTCCTTGAGGGTAGACTGGAGAGCCTGTAGCTCCTGGTCGACCTTTTGAGCGGCTTTAGAGGCACTGTCGACAGCTTTTTCTTGGAAAGCGTCGATGGCCTTGAGCTGAGCGGCGACGTCGTAGTCGACGGGCTTGAAGTTGCGCACGACCTGCTCGAGGTCAGTGACGACCTTTTGGTTCTTCAAGATGTTCTTGTAGTGCGCAAAGTCGACCTGGAGTGCGCGTTGATGAGTTGGCAAGCATTGACGGAGATGAAGAAAGCATGGTTCGAGGTCAAGTTGCGATGATTTGCAGAACGAGCGGGTTGCATGGCCGGCGGGCAGGAAGGGCGGGAAATGCAGCATGTCAGCATTCGCAGATGTATGCATATGCATGAATGTGGGGTAGCACGCACATCCGTCTTCTGGTCCTTGGCCTGGAGGCTGGCCGTCTTTGCATCGCTGTTGCGCTTGCGGAAGGCCTGGAGGGCGTTGACGGTTTCTGGCGGCAAGGATAGCAGCGGTCAGCGCATGTTCGGACCTCGTATAGGAGCAATGTGCTCCTGCATTGCGCCCTTCGGCTGTGTGCAAGCAGCCCGGCAATTGCTCGCTCGCAGCTCACCCTTCTGCAGCCCGAGGCTTGAGTAGACACGGGCCCAGTCGAGAGCGCTGTTCGAAGACATCACAGAGCATCAGCGTATGCTCAACCATGTCTATACAAATGTCCCGGCCGCTCACACTGCTCCTGCTTGCTTGGACATGGTCGGCTGGCGGATGGCTCGAATCGCTGAGGAAGTCGGAAGAAGCGAGAGCCAGGCAAGGCTGGCCTGGAGATGACTTGAAGCGGACTGGCGCAGATCCTGGCGATGATTGCAGCAGCAGCACGAGCAGCTGAGAGTGTGTGCTCACGCTCTGCTGATGCGCTGTGCCGCTCTCTGAGTTCCTTCCAGCTCGCAGGGCCACGCTCAGCCACGCCCAATCAACGCCGCAGGACAGAAAACTGGAATGGACATGCTGGCTTGACGCTGCAGGCATACAGGACAGACAAATGCCTCGCTCTACTGATGACTGATGTTGCGAGGCTTTATAGCATGGCACAATGTGATGTGCTCGACTTCCGGCGCTCTTGGATCTGCCTCAAAGCTCTAGATCATCTCTCAGCAGCTCGCAAGGCAGCACTACTTCCTCGACAAGCGCCTCTTTTTGCTGTCACAACATCCACTATGCACTCCAGATCTGCTCGCATGACGTCTGCCCAGCAATTCCTTCTCCGACCGGACGCTGGCATTGGCAGTGCAATGCTTCGCAAACTTCACTTCATCGCCCTTCATCGTCTTCTCAAGCTTCCACTTCGGCTTCACTCACAAAAGCTTGACTCATCAGAGCTTCCACGATCACGGTCTTCCACCGTGGAAGACTTGCAACGCTCACGGTATAAAAAGCCCAAAATCTGGCTTGTGCTGCTTTGTTCTTCTCTCATCACTAAGCTAGGGACACCACTACAGTACAGAGGGCAGGCTCTTTCTACAGAAATCCTCAACAATCTCTCTCCATCACGGCGTCGCGCATACTGGCAGTCTTTAGCGCAGCTCGATTGCTTCAGCACTTCATACTCTGGGGACGATGTCCCACCACGCCATCAAGGAGGTGGACGACAACATGGGACTAGAATGGTCACCCGGCAAGGCCACTGGTCTGCCTCGTAAGCTATTCTACTTCTTCGCCTGCCTCAGTCGAACATCCTACGGCTGGACAGATCCGAGATGCCGACGACTATCTGACCACGCAAGGCCTCACGCTCTTGCTACCGGCCCTCTCTGCACACAAGTCCCGGTTGGCTCGCCAGTTCGGCGTTCCCCGGCGTCTTCCTGTTCTGCTTGGGGCTAAGCAGTCTGTCTCTGCTGTTAATGATGTTGACAAACATGTGCTGTATAGGTGGGGAGGAGCACGTTCATCAGTCTCGCCGTTCATATGGCTGCTGACCGCGCGGATAGCTGGCTTGACGGGAACAGAGGGGCGACGAGGCTTGGGTACTGGACGGTTCCTGCCACTACATACGCTCTCGAACCTGCAGCCTTCGTCGGGGCACCATAGACTGGTCACCACCGCCATACTCTTTGTCAGCGCTCCGTTGAACATCTGCGGTTCATAAGGTGTTGGGTTATCAACTTTGCTTCTTTTCGAGGTTCAGCAACACTCGAAATGCTAGTAGAACTGCCTGCGCTTCATTGGAGTAGGTGGGGGAGCGATGGAGACGCTGATACATGGCGAAACGTACGAAACATGGCAGTGGTGCACATCCGAAGAAAGCATCGCGTGATTGAAAAGTAGAGATCCAGTCTTCAATGGAAACAACGAAACTTAGCTGACTGTAGCTTGACAGAATCGCCAAGCACGTCAAATCACCCGGGTCGGCTGTGCCGGGTCTGAGCCTCAAAGAAATGTATCGCCCAGAGAAAGACGACATGAGCCGGGCAGCCTGGGAGCTCTGGCGTAGTCCAGATGCCAACTTGGGGGTCCTCGGCGATGCTCTGGAACAATCTTTACTGCAGCCGATCCGTCGGTTGTATGGATACATCTCCGAAGAGATCGAGGTAGCTTTATAAACGGATGAACGCATGTGAGCGACGGTTCAGGCCGCTCTGGAGTCACCAAAAGTCACGTATGACCAGTACAAGGTCATAATCCAGCGGGCTACCTTCAGCAGAACGCACTCTTGCTTTTCTATCTCCTCGACACGTCCGGCTTGCAGATGTCAACGATCCTCAAATGAGCGACGGTTCAGGCCGCTCTGGAATTACCAGAGGTCACTATCAGGTTGGACCCGAACGAGGCGCCTATCTATGTCATTCCGAAAGGCTACAACCTCCGTGGCGCGTTGCAAGACAGGAAGCTCACATGGGATCAAGTCCCGTCCTGCAGCGCACCATCGCTGACTAGTTGCTCCCAGACCAGCAATTGCAGCTCGAGACAGGCTCCACGGCAAGATGGTCCTAACCAAGTGGAGCGAGGTCATAGCTGACCATATCAAAGGTAGAAGGCGGAGCTCCAACGCTGGCACCGAATCCGCACTAGACCTATCTTGCAACCAAGACCTCTGTGATGTGGTTCACCACCATCTCAAACCATGGAGCTCGCGCTCGAGTCCAGAGACGCCCTCAAGATTGCTCCTCATCAAGTCAGCCAGACATGGCAGATATGCCCAAATCTCAACAAGTCTTGCGGATCTTGGAGGCATCGAATCGACTAGGCTGCATCTTTCTCGATGAAGTGCACATTGTGCCCAAGGACAGCACTTTTCGACCAGCTTTGAAAGCAGTGGGCTCTAGATTGTCGCAAAATAGCAATTGACCTCGCTTCTTTCTTACTCCACCCTGCCGCCAGTCTCGACCGCCAAGGTGCTCGACGTACTCCGCTTGCATCCGCTCGAGACGGACATCATAGAAGGACAGCAAACTTCTGTGCAAAAGGAGCTAGTGTATTGCTTTCCGTATACTTCGAAGGCAACGCTCAAAAACGCAGTGCTCTTGCTACTATGCTACCGCTCAAGAGGACATCAAAGCACTCACAGCGCGCGTCAATAAACAGGAGGCGATGATTGAGCTCTTCAAGTCCCATGCGAAACAAACGCGTGCGCAGCTCAATGCAGCAGTCAAGTGGATTAGGGAGGCCAGCGAGGACGTCGACAATGTATGTCTGCTTTGATTTGCGCGCTCGCTACACACTTGTCAACGCGTCCTCATACTCTCACAGTCGAATCAGCTCATAGACGAGTTGAACGACAAGGCAATCGAGCGCGAGCAGGACCTGCAAAAGCTGGCAGACAAGATGGTCAGGGTGGCCGCCAGCATGCAGGCTATGCTTGGGGAGGATGGTGCTATGGATCTTGACGCATGATGTGAGTGTCTGTCTGAGCAAAAAGTACCTTCGACCTGGCACCAAAGATCCCGCGATTGTTTTTTTCCCTCTATCGAAGACACTGGACATGCAGGGTCCCGCACCGGAAGTCTGATCTATACAAGCGAGCTCGGTGATCATGAAGCAAAGGAACGAGTCAAGGCAGCTTGGGAAGGAGCTGAGACTGCGATACAGCTATGAAAAGACCTCGAGCTTCACTGTCAGCATCCACGGAAGAGTATCGGCAAAGTTGGAAGTTGTAAGAGCAATGACTTTGCAGAGGATTACGAGCAGCTAATTACCTAACAGCCGAAGAGGTAAGGAAAGAAGCTGCGGCATCGAGTAGAGCTAAAACGAAACTTAGGTGGGTGGGGTGTGCGTCAAAAAGAGGCACAAAAGGAACTATGTCTATGATGAAATGAAAACAACAATCATGCCAGACTTGTGATCTTGAAATTTGATGCTTCTTTGCTTTGCTTGACAACTCGCTCGAAGATTCACCAGCGTTTAAGGCTGCAGTGAGTCTAGGCACCGCCACCGCCATGCGAGACTTGTCCCTTTATGCTTCTCCAAGGCATTCCAAGTGTCGCGATGAGCGTGGTCGCAAGGACGACGGTGACCGGGATAAAGACTTTACGAACGCTGATCATTGATTGTTCCAGAATGATAGGGACAGCTTCAGGAGCTACGAATTCTCTCCAAGCCGTCGTGCCAGCTGCAATGACAGTTGCGACGTCTGTGCCAGCGGGGAGCTGCGAAGCGATAGAGAGAACTTCCTTCTTGAATGAATTTGCGTAGATGGATTGTGCAACGGCGACAAAGAGTGCTCCTCCCATGGTTTGCCAGAAGATGGTTATGCTCGCTCCCACTTCCGTGTCCAAACCTTTACCCCATGTTTGAGAAAGGTTGAAGGGCATCTGCCAGATGGTTCCGATTCCCAAACCGTAGAGGAAAGTTGTGCCGGCCCACAGCGCCTGACTGCTATATTGATTCCACAGCTGCCAGAGGCCAGAACCAATGATGGCAAAGATAGATCCCACGATCAGATAAGGTTGAACATAGCCGGTCTTGGGGACCATGCCTCCGGAAACGGTGACGCTGAATATGACACCGCAAATGAGAGGCAGCATCTGTACGCCAGATCGAATGGCAGAAGATCCTCGAAGCTGATAGTAGATTGGCACAAAGATGCATGCCATAAAGTAGGAAGCACCGATTCCAAAGTTGGCCAGCGAGGTGAGTGAGATTGTGCGTGTTGTTTGGATGCGCAAAGGAATGATGGCATTGTCGCCCATAAAGTATTCGTTGACGAAGAAGGCGATGGTGATGACGCCCGATCCGACCAAGAGACCAATCTCGCGCGACGAAGACCACTCATAGGCGAGGCCACCATCTTGGAGTGCGAGAAGGAAGCAGATCAAGGCGCCGAGAACGAGAGCGGTGCCGGGAATATCAAGCGACCAGAGCGTTTTGAGGAGATTGAAGTCGCCCTTGTTGGCGCGGGAAGGAGGGTGGAAGAAGAGGAGGACCGTGGCGATGGTGACGCCGCCAAGAGGCAAGCTCAACCAGAAGCACCATCTCCAGGTGACTTCAGATGTGAAGACACCTCCGACTGAGTGTGAGAGATAACTCAGCAATTGCGATTGTTTCTCAAGGAGATGAAGGTAGCACATACTCAAAGGACCACAGATAGCACCAACGCCATAGACGGCACCGACACCGCCTGCCCAGAGTGGGACTTTGTTGAGTGGGACAGATGCAGCGATGATGGCTGGGTGATGGAAAAAAGGGATTAGTCACATATTTCTGGACGTGCTTGGTCAACGGGACTTACTCAGAGTGCCAATATAGCCGCCTAACAAAGAAGAAAGGGGAAGACGCTCAGCCAGGGAGATATAGTGCGTAGGAGAGATCAAGACGCACCCGCCACGCCAGTACCTGCAATAGCTCGTCCAACGATAAAAGTCTTGCTATCTTTTGCAACGGCACAAATGATAGATCCGACTTCAAAAATGACGATGCAAGAGATGTAGGGCCATTTGAGGTTGAGTCGGTACAGGCGTCCATAGAGTGGTTGCAAGGCGGTGGCAGTAGCGAGGTAGGCGGATCCGTACCATCCCACATCGCTGAGGGATTGGAAGACGTTTGAAATGACGGGGATAGCGGGTGCGACGATGGTTTGGTCTGGAGTATATAAGTGTTGAACAAGAGAAAGGGAGTGTAGAAGAGGAGAGTCGCTTGTCAGTGTTCATGTGCATTGCCCAAATAGAAGCGCGTGCTGTTTGTCGCCAAGGACGAGCGTGCTGGATGCTGAATGCTACTCACCTAGGGAGACGACAAAGACGGCCATGAACATGCTGTGAGCGATTACAAAGGATCAGCGAGGTGCACCAGGGGTGATCTGTGCAAGGTTGTGTGCGCACCCCAGCATTACGAGATACAGCTGCAAGCCAGTGGGCATGCCCGCGATGCGTTGACGCTCCTCTTCAGTGAGACCATCATCGGCCGTGTGCGTGGATGCGAGTTCCTTGTTTGCAGCAGTAGGAGAGTTGGGGTGTGCGTTCGCGGGGTCGTTGTTGAGTGTCGCGTTCTGGGAGCTGGCACCACTGCCGCCAGTCATTGCCTGGGTCGTCGGGGGAGCAGGGTCGGGTGCGACTGCCACGTGCTTGCTCTGTGGGTCGATGGCTGGCTGGGCCATGGTGGAGTGTGTGACAATGTTGTGGTGCGAAGGAAAGAGAGAGAGAGAGAGCTGTCCGATGTCTGTCAAACTGTTCGATGTCGCCTGTCGGACCCAAACGTTCCAAGTTTTCGGGTGCTTCGGCGACGGCGATAGACCGCTATTCGGGGGTAGTATCGACGACGGAGAGCACCAAAGAGGGGAAGACGATAGAGTAGACTGGCGAGGAGAGGGCGGCTGAAGAGAAGAGCAGAGAAGAGAAAGAGCCACACCGCACTCTCCCCTTTATACTCTCCTTTCTCCCGCTGCCTCATCACTCATTCTTTGCCACCACCCTGGATGACTGATGCACGTGCTCCCTGCTCGGCGATGACAAGACGACGATAGGAAATTAGTAAATAGCATGCAAGCCGAAGGGACACGCGTACGCTCCAGCGTGGGAAAATCGCAAGAATAAGGCCATACGCGGCCCCTCCGAAGTCGTCAATGCCGACGCCGATGGCACTGACTTGCTCCTTGCTGCCTTCAAGCTTCAAATGCTTGATCGGCTGGTCACCATTCAATGATTCCTCATCCTCGATGATACAGCTGGGACGTCTTGCATGAGGTAGACATCCGCATGATCTTCATAAGGGCGTCGTTGTCGTCGGGACGGCCCGCCCGCCCTCTAGTGGTACGATAAATAATACCGAGAAAGAAAGCTGCGGACACCGCCGGCAGTTGGGGAATTTGATGCCAACTCGGCTTGTATGATATCAAGAGGCAGTGTGCAAAAGACGTGATAAAGGTGTGGGCCCAAATTAGTGAATGAGTCCTCTTGAAAATAGATGTCGTTGCCTTCGACGCTCTTGACAGAGGCTTCCCCGAATCACACCCATCACGTATCGGCATGCTGATTCGGCGAAGCAGCGGCCTGTCCATGATCTTCTCCAGTCAGGTCCTTTTCCAGCCCTGCCAGCTCAAGCACAAAAGGCGCATGGTCACTGCTGTACCTCCATTTCGGGTCTTCCAGGTATTCAATCTTCGTTACATGCTCGCTCAATGAGCGAGAGATGAGCGCATAATCTACGCGAGCGGCGTCTGTCCTGTCTGGTTTGGTGCGTGAAAACCACTGGTCGTTCCCATATGACCCAAAAGAAGCTGTCGAAATCAGCCATGAGGCTCTCGTTATCCAGAAGATGGACAAGGACCCACGCTATACGACCTTTTATCGCCATGCACCTCGCGAAAGATATCCACGACACCAAGCGGCGGTATGAAAAAATCGTTGAATTCGCGTCTTGCTCGTCCATGAGGTTCTTCAATCCTCAAACGAGGAAAACAATCCCTCTTTTCTCGACTTATGTTCCAATCCCCCACAAGGACAAGCTTTAATCCTTGTTCGTCTCTCAATTTGATGCATTCATCCCTCAGTAAAGTGTTAAAAGCGCGTTTACGTTCGTTTCGCGTTCCTTTGATTTTGCCAGATACTGGATCTTTATATGCGAATTCAGATCCATTTAACGCGTATACATTGACGATGGCCAGTTTCAGTGTGGGAATTATCATTATCAAGACTCGGCCTTCAGCGTCCCAGTTGACTTGGCGTGTTGAATATTGATGTGGAAAAGCAGAAGAGACAAATGTGCCCACCCCGAATCGTTTGGCGCCATGCGTGGCTTGACAGAGTGAAAAGTGACCAGTGTAGGTAGGGACTGTCGATGTTCGCACATCTTGTAAATTTTGTATCGAGCTCCCTTCATCGCTCGTGTTGTCGTTGTCAGAATCCGAGTCTCCAGCATTATCGCCACTGCTCGTCAGCTTGGTCTTTGAGTTGGAATTCGGCGCATTCGCAGACCGACGGAGCTGCCGGATGCCTTCTTTATCTCTGGCCATGCATTTCACCTCTTGCAAGCAACACACGAGCGGGTATCCATGGTCTGCAAAGATACCATGCAGCGTAGGGTTGCTATTGTTCGGCTTCGCGCTTGTCGTCGTCTTCTTGCCGGACCTCGACCTGTCTGCCGCCGCCGCCGATGATATCGATGAGCCCTGAGCACGAGATGGCGACTTGGTGAGATAGCTCGTGATTGCGCGACTCCCAGATGCAGACGACGATGAACCACTCTTGTCGAGGTACGGTGCTGGATTATCCACGTTCCAGCTCAGGATCGACAGGGACGTCGACTCAGTTGAACTGCGCGGATTAAGACTCGAGTGCAGCTTCGCCTGCTTTGCAGCAGCACCACCAGCACCAGCAGCAGAGGGCGAGTGAGTTGGAGAGAGGGAGCGGACACGCTTGACCGCCGTTGATGGAGCCATCACGGGAAGAGCAGAGGCAGAAAAGCCTTTTTTTGCGACACTTGTCAAGCTTGCGACGTCAGCAATTGCAAGCCGGCGCCACAGAAGTCACGTGCGCGCGGAGACGTGGTCCGAAGCAAGCGCAGTGTCAAGCACATCGACGTCTTGCGAGCACAAGCAGTCTGGCTGCATTCCCTACATTGCACCGACAAAGCCAAAAGAAAGGGAAGAACAATTGTAGAAGCGTAAAGCGCTATTCGCAGAATACACCTTCGACACTAGTTCAGTAGTCCTACGCTGCTATTTCACAGCTTAGCACCGAGACCCAACGCAATCTGCAACCCAAAACACAGTCAGAAGACCCTTCGTCTTGGCCAGTTATCAAGCATGTGTCATAACACGCACCTTGACTTGCTGACGAACTCCTAAATCGAGCATGATCTAGTAAATCACAACCGCAAAGATTAGCCTTTTCTGCTCACCTCTTCTACCGGAGAAAGGTAATAGTAAGCTCACCTCTTCACTACCTCCTGGTATAGTGATCGCCTTGATCTCGCGATACGCTCTTTCGACTCGGTCGCCTTGTCCACCTCTGGTGTAGCCTATGCCACCGAGTATCTGGACGGCTTCTCGGCTGCGGGCACGAATGCGTTAGCGCTTTCTACTCTTGAAGATGGCAAGCATCGCGCAACGCGAGAATCTCACCAGACCAGCTCCATCGTCTAGAGTGCATAGCCAGCCATATAGAACATCATTAGCTTCTCCATTTACAGGACAAAACCCACTGAGCGAAAGGTAAATCGACCTACGATTCCACAATTCGCCTTTGCAATCGCCGTCATACCACCCAACAATCTATCACCGTCCGCTTTTGGCATATTATCCATCTGATAGACAATACTTTCGATCCAAGCCTGTTGCGCTTCTACAACTCGGGACATGTGTCCGAGCTTGTTGCGAATCACACCTTGGTCAATGAGCTTGCCGGTGAATACTTCGCGCTTGTGAGCATAGGCCATCGCGTCGCCGAGTACGGAACGAGAGATGGAATTGGCACCTATGCAGATGTAGAGCCTTTCCTGCATTGCCCGAGCCAAGCAAGGCATCAAAATAGTAAGCGAGACAAAAGACGCATTTCCAATCAGCATCAGGTAGCTGCACATGCATGTAGATGCCGCCCCCTCACATGATTGAAATTCGTCAAAATAATCTTGAATCCTTCTCCCTCTTTCCCAATCAGATTGCCCACCGGCACCTTGACGTCTTCGAAATCGACCCAAGTTGTGCCTGCAGCCCACTGTCCGCCCATCTTCATCTTCTTCGTAGTCACGCCTTCGGTGCGTGGGATTAGGAGAATCGAGATGCCGGATGGGTCTCCTGGCTTGCCAGAGGTGCGGACGGCGGTGGCTTATCACACAGAGCGTGAGCCTGGTTGTGTACTTTCAAGCTGTGAATGTGCAGACTCACTGAAATAGTCGCTCCAGATGCCATTAGTGATCCATTTCCTAGCGTACAGAAAGGCAATGGAGAACTCTCAGCTCAAGCGTTTCAAGGGAACGCATTCTACATCTTGTTACACTCACTTGGAGCCATTGACGATATAGTGCCTATACAATGCAAAATTGAAACCTTCAGCCATGCCATTGCAAGTCAAAGCAAAATCGTCATCCCCTCGAGAATCTCCACGCTAAACTCACTTTCCATCCTCTGTCTTCTTAGCCGTACAAGCGATCCTCTTTACGTCACTTCCAAAAGTAGGTTCTGTAATAGCGAGACAGATTCTTTTCTTTCCTGATAAGATCTCTGGAATGACTTGTTTCTTGAGCGCTGTAGAGCCATATTGAAATACCGGAGGAAAGCCAATGACGAGGCCTGTGCGGTCCAGAAATGAGTGTGAGGGAAGCGAGGCGAGGTGAAGAAGCATGAGGAAGATATTGAGGTCGGGTAGCCATGCGGTCGTTGAAGGGGAGGAAGCAGGGACAGCAACGCAAAAGTCAGCTAGGCCTGTCTGGTACAGAAAGAAAGGAAGCGCTGCCTGCTTCTACGCACAAGCTAACGCGCAAGCTAACGCGCGCGTTGCACAAACTCACCTCCATAGTTTCCCATTACAGCACCAAAATCCGGCTTGTGCAGCTCTTCAATAAGGATCAAATCGTGAAATCCATCCCATTCAGAATGTTTGACTCCTCCTGGCAGACGGATATCGCGCCAGTAAGGATCTGAATCTGAAGTTGGGATTCGAGTGCCGGCTGCTAGAGCGCTATTATTGCACGAGCGAGCGCGATAGTGCGGATTTGTTGTGGGGGGGGGGGGGTGGGGGGGGGGGGGTTGAGTGCAGATGGAAATGTAGCGGGCCGTAGTAGAGGGAATTTGAAGAAGGCGGACAGGAGCATGGTTACGGTGCAGATGTGCGTGAGACATAGATTGTAGTGTAACGAACAGGCACATCAGCTGGAGCTTTCCTGTCCATAGCAGCCCCGGCTAAAGCGAGGTGGACAACGAATGGAATTTGGGTATAGGAACTTACGCCACGATCCCCCTTTTTGCAGATTCCTGATAGACAGCTGGATCAATCTGACCCTGTTCAGACCAATCATGCATATTTTCCAACATTTCAACTTCATCTTCTAGCCATGTTCGCAATTCTGTCCTTAGAGCTGCGTGGGAGCTCTTGTAGTATGGAGATGGGAGACCGCGATTCCAAGAGTTTTCGGAAAATGGGATGAGGGAACCGAATGGTTTTGTTGCCATGATTGTGTTTCCTGGCTCTCTTTCAAATTGATGTGGGTGGTGATTGCGTAAATGAATGCCTGTGTTGCGGTTGTTCTGAGAGAGTCGGGGATGGAGGATGAACGGGGGACTACTCGGTATGCCCCGGACTGACCCTCTTCTGTACCCGAGATTGCACAGGCGCGATAGCAGGCAGGCGGTGAGATGCTGTGTGGACCGTGAGTGCGTGTCTTGCTGCTGCTTGTAGGTCCTCGCTGCTGGTGTCTTCGTTGAGTGTCGGTACTGGTGCAAGACGCGTTCGGCGACCGCCAAAGCCGGAGGTTCAAGTTGCGAAAGCATGGTGGCGAAAAGGAACAATTCGATAGCAACAGCAGCCGGGCTTGTGAGTATGGCATATTGTCATATTTAGAGTAGGTATATGCTGGTGTCTGCTTCCACCAGGCTATTTCCTGCTGGTCCCTCGCGAGTCTGTACGCGTAGATTGGCTGTCCCCATCACGCTGCAAGCCGACAAGTGCAAATGGTCTTGTTCAGGGCAACTGTTGGAATGAGCTGCCTCGCCTGGCAATGTCGACACGTGCGACCAACTCATGTCGCTTGCTCGGTGCTGCCTATTGTCGTACAATGAACCGTTCGCCGGCCTTGTGAAAAGGCGAGCTGTCACTTTGGCACACGCTTTCTTTCTTCAGCCCACCATTCTAGGCGAGCGAGCAGCCAGCAGCACAACCCATCATACCCTGTGCACCTAGTACAACATGTGCACACTGTACAATGCACATGCCAGTCCTGACCGTCTCAAGAAGCTCAAGCTGCGAATACAGTAGCGTTCCCCGCTGATCAGAGACAGCTCTGCGATTAGAATTGCCAGAAGCGACACGACAGCAATGCTGCAATAAATCAGGGACAGGTCGGACAGGAGGAGGGCGTCGGTCGATGGTCGAGTGGCCGATCTTTGTAGGCGTGTGTGTCCACAGACTGGCCTCTGCTCGCTCCTCTTGTCCTTGTATCCTGCTTGCACCCAGCAAGACACCGACCTCCGCAGACTGGCAATCACTTCTTATCGCCAAGCGCTGCGCGTGCAAACGCGGCAGATCCTCGACTCAAAGTCGGAGTGGGACGAGGCGGGAGTTGCATTAGGAGCAGGACAAGGATAGAGCACACGCTATCATACACTGTCTCATCACGCCCATCCAGAGTCTCGCTCTCACTCCTCAAGCACACCTTCGTCCTGCCCACCTCGACGCACGTGCTCGCCCGCCCGCACACTTTATTCATGCCAGGATCATGGACGACGCCCTCGCACAGATGCACGCGTCAGGCGGGTCAGGCCTATCCACTTCACCATCATCGTCAAGCACACGCGCATCCGCTCCAAACCTGCTCTTCGCGATCCCGCTCCTCCTCCTCTCCCTCGCCCTGCTCCTCCTGAACCGACGCATATTCAGACTCAAGACCGCTTCAGGGCTGGCATTGTGCGGCGCACTCTTAGGATGGGGAATCGCAGTCTCTCGTCAGGGCACGTCGTTCATTGCGTCGACTACAAGCGTACGCGCCAACGACCTCGCAATATGGGGAATCACATTCGCGACGGCGGCGGCAAGTGCGGTTCTTGGTGCACTCGTCTGGCCACTCGGTCTCGCAGGACTGGGCGTAGCAAGTGGCGCAAGCTTTGCACTCTCGGTGCTCCTGATGGACGAGAATGGCCTCATACCGAGCAATGCGGGCAGATGGGCTTGGATTGCAGTTTGGAGCGTCGCTGTGCTGGCCGCTGTGGGATTCGCAAAGACAAGCTGGAGACCCTGGATAGAGGTGAGTGGCGGATGAACGCGCAGCTCTGATTCTTCAGTGGAACTTCATCGCTTACTTATGTTGATCTCTCTTCTTAAAACATGACCAGCTCGGAGCAAGCTCCTACACCGCATCTTTCCTATTCTTTCTCTCCCTCGACCTGCTCATCAACGGCGCAACAGGAGCTTCTGCAGGATTGCGATATATCCTCGATACAAACAGCTATCATCATGATGTGCTTCAATATACCGCTGGAACAGAGACGAGGGTGCTCATGGCGCTTTCTTGGGTACTCGCGTGAGTATCCTTCCTTGCCCATTCTCCCCCATTAAATGACTTGATAGATTGCGACTCAATGCTGACTTTGTCTTGTTTTGGATCATATTACGGTGCGAACACAGTCCTATAGCCGCATATGCGCAATACCGCCTCTTTCCGAACCCACAATCATCTCCTGCCCGAGCCGCACCAGCCTGGCTTACACGATGCATCGAAGAGGAGCCAGACTCTGATGACAACATAGAGGGAGAAGGAAAAGATGCACGACGCCTAGACGGTGGAAAGGAGGCGGAGGCCGCGGCAGAACATCTAGACTCTGGTAGTCTCAAGGCTGGCAATGTCGGCCCAACAAGGACGAATTCTGCAACAGACTCGGATGATGCTGAAAAAGCGATGGGTATGCCAATGGCAAGCGGTATCGTGTACCAACCTCATCAGCGTCGCTCTAGCAGTCATCCCACCATCGCAACTGCGCAGATGCAACGACCTGCGTCGTATCCGACTACTCGCGCAGGCACTCAAGGCACACAAAGCGGCTCCTCTAGTGCCAACGGTATCAATAAAGCCCATCATCGACATTCATCGGCATATCCCCTACCTTCTCTCTCGCAGCTGATGGCGCACGATGATGCTCAGTCACTAGCGATGGCTCCGCAACCACTCGCTGCAATGTCGGGAAAAGAAATGGATGTGAAAGCCAATGCAAGCAGCACTACCATAGACAAGAGGCCGCCTTCGATGACCATGATGCTTTGGAATAGCCCACCTAGTTCAAGGAGCAATTCGAGACGCGGTTCGATGTTGACTTATGGCCGCACGGAGAGTGGATTGGGAAGACACGATGAAGAAGAGCAGCAAGGACAGCAGCAGCAGCAGCAGCCAGATCCGGAACGGGTGCAGGGAGCACAGACCACGAAGGAGAATAACCAAGTGGAGACGGTGCATGTCAATCAGCACGGTCGTTCCAGCTTGCAAGATCAGCAAGCGGGTTTTGCAGAAGCTACAAAGCAAGTGTCGCATGCTCCAATCACTGTTTCTGCACCAATCATGGAACCGAGCCGCACGACAAGCTCAGCCGATCTCGCTGCGATATCTCGCCAGCACTCATCGTCGTATTTCGACTCGTCAGATGCAGACGCAGCGCTGTCTTCTTCTTCCAACACTTCGCTCTCTGACAAAGAAGAGGAGAATAATGGAAACGCGTCGAGATATGGAACGCCGTTACCTCATCTGGAGTCTAATTCGGTGGACGGAGTGGAAGCGGATACGAAAGGCGAGAAGACTGCTACGGCTGCTGCTGCTGTTCAAGAAGTGGGCAAGACACTCTACTTGCGCCCTCGTGTGTCATTTCAGTCGGACGAGCGCGAACAAGTTCCATACCTTGACCTGGTAGTCTCGACTGTCGCTGGAATTCAATGCACAGCAACAGCTCCAGCGGGCACGACCTCTGTCATAGCTCGAATCACACAAGATGACTGGAAGACATACAGCAACATTCCTGCGACTCGTGATATTTCATATACATTCGATACAAAGACTCGATGGACATTTGACTTCCGACCCAAGGACAGTGGACAAAAAGTACAACAATTGCAACTGGCTATTTGTGCAGTACTAGAAAATGAAGACGAGCAGCAAAAAGTAGAGGTTTGGGACAGTAATGATGGACTCAATTATACGATCAGCTTGGCTGCCTGAGTTTGACATGCGAGAGTGGGAACCAACACCGTCAGCTCAGAGGGGTTTCTCGAGCGGGACAGAGGCTGCGATGATAGGGGTGAGAATACACGAACATAAATAGTAGAGCTTCTTTAATACGCACAAACAACTAGACAGCAGTTTCACCTTAATCAGCTCCATTTCCACTACATGCGCCGGCAACATTTACTACGTAGCAGGATCAAGGGCTCGTCCGTGAGGGGTCCATTAGCCAGTCTTGTTGTCAGTACTTTCAGGAGATGTAGCCATAGATACACGAAGTCAAAACATCCGTCATATCTAGCGAATCTGGCAAGCTCAACTGTATCCGACGCGGATTTGTAACAAGCTCTATAACTCCAAATTACTACCTTGCACATGCACATTCTGCGTGCCGAAATAAGCTGAAGCCATTTCAGGTGACAATTGCCGCCATTTCAGCAAGATTGAGCCGCAAATCTCCTCTCATTACCTTCATCTGACGTTCATGTGTCGTACTGGGTTTGGATTGCCAGATTGCTCGTTTCAGATCAAACCCTTTTCTTTCGCTTCTCTCCATTCGTTCCGTAGTGCAGCTGGTACCCATCTCCGCGCCAAGCGTGTCAATGACGTTTCTCCCGGTTCTCCCTCTCCTTTGCGGCCATAGATCCATATTGTGTCCTAAGAGAGCAAGTGACACCTCAGCTCGTGGCCATGCCTGGCCAAGAGGTGGGAAGGGGGACTCACTGGATCCCATTGCGCTAGCCAGCCCCATGCTAATGATTCCCACGCATGATACGCAAACTGCCCAGACTTGTCAAAATCATAATCGACCGTCTCGTGGACAAGCTGCATATGCTCGGTATGCCAGACGCTGTATTGAAAAGGCAGAAAAGGGAGGGCAATACAGGTGTAGAAGTAAGCAGGACATTTCGACAGCAATCTAGTAAGCATAACGTACGGCCAGAAAAAGGCTCGCTTGTTGAGCACGGTGATTTCGTTGGGATATTGCCGCGCCAACTCCCATGGCCTTGCTACGGAATGTGTCGCCCATAGTGAGCGGTCAAAATCGGCATAAGAATCAAGCCAGCGAGACTGTATTGGGACAGGAAAGCAGACGAAACGAGCGATGCAGGTGTCAGCCTTGGGAATCGTGGAACATGTCACGAGCTTTGCGTATGTTGCTCGCCGACGATTCGGTGCACGCACGATAAAAGGAGAATAAGGCTGGGTGAGGATCACGGCGTTGCAGATGCCGGTTGGTAGTTCTTGCGTAATGTCGGGCTGGCTCTCCATGCCCATGACTGTCGAGTACTTGTAGAGGGGTTTGAAGTCTGCCGTGGGACACAAAGCGCAGCAGCGAGGACAATATAGGTCAGCTATCTGTTGCGGGGCTGGCGGTTGCATCTTTCGCCGTTCTAGCGTGCACGACAGTGATAGCGCCAGGCACGCAAGGATGAGTGGTGGCAAATTTGTGCATTTGCTTACCTTTGATGATAAAGACGTCCGAGTCCAGGTAGATACCTCCATATTGCTTGAGAGCTTCGAGGCGCAAGATCTGTTTCACATGAATGCACGGCACAGGCCCAGTAAGCGTCTTATTGTCGTAAATGCTTCTTCTGCACTCTCCGCCGACAACGCCGGAAGGCCTTGTCGAGTGCTACGAGGAAGAGCAGCGAAGGACAGACTCACGTCTGCTTTGTGTGCAAAATGCTCGACTGGGTTTCCGCTGTGATGACAAAGAAGGGAGGACGAGCCAGTCAGCAAGTTGGTCCTTTTGACTGCTGCTTACGGCCAAGCCAAGCAAGGACACGCACAATATCTCTTCGACATCCCTCGCCAGCTTCATCTCCCAGATGACACCCTTTTTGCGCGAGTATTCCTGAATCTTCGCCCACCACCAGCCTGTAGGCTCGTATCTGTACCAGAACATGACCCGTTCTGGCTTTATGTTTTCGAGCATTGAATTCATTGCTACAAACTGGGCAAACCCAAACGGTTTGCCTCCAAAGTCTTTGGAAATGCCAAAGACATAGTGTACTATCGGGGGGATCTTGCGTGTTGGATCGGCAGCGAGCGCGCTGTAGCCCACAGGAGGAGCGCTAGGCGGCGGGGGCAGCTTTTCGACGTGGAAGGGCGGCGCTGGCACGCGTGTCCTGCGCACGCCAAAGTGGTGGCCCAGCAGAAAGACGAGCAGGAAGGCGGCGAACCACGCGAGGCGCCGCTTGGCCGTGGGATTGTCCCAGACACCCGCGAGCTGCTTGAGCTCCTTGCTGGTGCGCCGGGCGCGGTTGCGCGAGGAGAGCTTGTTGCTGCCGCTTGCGCTGAGCCCAGTGCTGGTCGAGGGCAGCAAGGGCAGGCCTGGCGTGGGCATGGCTGGGGGGCAGGGAGGGCTGCGTGTGCTGCTACGGGCGCATGTGTGCGGCGAGTGGGCAGTTGGATGTCCCAGCCTGTCGTTCGTCTGCTGTTGTTGACGCGGGTCCAACGTGTTTCGCAGTGTGCAAGGTCCCAAGCAGTAGCTGGCTGGTGGCGAGAGAAGCGTATATGTCGTCCTTTGGACGTGAGCCAGCATCAGAATGGTCTTGTTGTAATGCTCAGAACGCTGGTTGGTGGCTGGCTGACTCTTGCCTTGCCTCCATCCTTTCCTTCGAATCGACCTTCAGCTTGATCCGTAGTTCGCTGCATTGGCTTCCGACTGACCTCACCGCTAGGAACCAAGCCCAACTACGCGCTTCAAGAACGGGACAGTACAACCGCCAATCAAGAGCACACTTTCTCGGTCTCGCCAGCTTCCTTCAACCATGCGCGCCATCATCGACTGCGACCCGGGCGTCGACGACGCGCTGGCCATCCTGCTAGCACTGAGCAGCGCAGACACCGAGATACTCGCATACACGCCTCAATTCGGCAACACCTCGCTAGAGAACGCCTACAACAACGTGCTCAAGATCTACGGCGTACTCGACCGGCATATCAACCACGATGGCCCTGGCGAAGAGCAGGACCGCTTTCGGGCACTGAAGAACAAGCGCAGACCGCTGCTTATACGAGGCGCAGAGGGCCCTATTGCTGGACCTAGTCACTCGGCAGCCTACTTCCACGGCAAGGATGGTGGGTCTGCAGTCTTATATGGTGCACCTCCTTGCTCTATGCTGATTTCATTGCTCCCCGAACTCGCATGTGACCTTCCATGCCGGCTAACTATTTGCCACATCCTGCACCGCGTGCTCCGCTACGACTATACGAAATTCACTCCATACCTTGCTTTCATGCATTCGCTGCACCACA